>MEHQ01002980.1:6798-109387 GCA_008828725.1 Saccharina japonica | reverse complement strand
CTCCAAGCCCGCCCGGCGCCCGACATATATAGACCGTGGCGGCGCGCCGCCGCTGCTGCTAGTGCTGCTAGGTGCTGCTAGGTGCTGCTACCGCAGTGTGGTGAACTTGAAATGATACACGGCGATCTGTCATCCTGTCGCGCTCTACAAGCAAGGCGGTACGAGTACGTCTCCATACGAGTACGACTCGTACGAGTAACTTGTACTCGTACGAGTAGTTCTTCTGAACAGCGCATCCTCCACGACACCAAGCCGGCGAGAGCGTACCGTAGCGGGCCGCCAGTAGTCCGCAGGCGCCCCGTCAGCAAAATCCAGCACCGTTTGTCCGTATCATACTGTAGCACACCTCTCGAGCCTCTGTGCTCCCACGGTAATTGTTGGGTGTTGTGATATCAGCATGTTCGTGAAGGCCATGTTCGAGCACCTTGTGAGATGGTTTCAAGTCATCGTATTAGTCGCCCCAGCAGGGAGAGGCAAAAGAGGATGGCCCCAGGGGCCATCATGGCATCCGCCAGCACATCAGCCTGAAAGACAAAAGCGATGGAATAGCCTATGAAATACCAACCACCCAAAACGACACGAAAGTGTCATATTATGAAGAGACCAAACGAACACCCTCCCTGGCTCTTTACAATATTTTGATAACAGAGCGACGATCAACAACAGAACTCAATCGACTCCATCACCACGGAGCGTGCCGGCGCGGTGTCGCGCGTAGGTCGTGGGCAGCAGCAGGAGCAGCACACGACGACAAGAATAGTTGGACACAAAATCGAGAAAAGCAAAAACGGAAGCTGTTGCTTCTCCTGCTCTGCTGCTGCTCTGCTGCTGTTGCTACTGCTGCTGCTGCTGCTGCTGCCGCTGCTGCCGCTGCTACTGGGGCTGCCGCCACGTAGCTTCAGCCACCGGTGCTGCTGCTTGCGGTCGTGGGATTGCAGCTGCGGCACTGCGGTCATACCCCTGCCGCCGCCACCGTTGCTTGGCTGCCGTTCCTCTCGTACGCTGCTTTTTTTTTTCGTTGTTTGTTTGGTTTGCCGCATTGCCTCACCCCACTTCCCTTATTATTTTCGGAGGCGTCGCCAGCAGGATTATGTTTACTTCTATCGCAAACACACCGAAACCATGAGGGGAAGAGAATTCACTTTTTTGAGCGGAAGGAAAGTATATATTTTTTACTCCTATCGCAAACACTCTATTATACCATATCGCATGCTGTAGTAGGTTTACAATTCGTTCTTGCGCCACTCCCCTAGGCACGTCCTGGAGGGGAACCTTGTACGTATGTTGTATGAATGCATGAAAAGAGCAAAATACCCGTGACCACCCTGATTCCTGGTCCGCGCGATTTGTCCCCTGCTGTTTGTTTCGAGTCTATGCTGTCGAGGTGACTGCTGATTTAACCGAGGGGGATGAGCTGGGTGACCCGAGCTGCGGCGACGCTGTGAGGCCGGAAAGAGAGGCAGCCGCAGCGGAGGCAGCACCAGCAGTAGGGATGTTTGGGGCATTATTGGGGCTGTGGGTAGATTTTAGGTTTTTGGATGAAATGTTATTGCCTTATTCTTACGAACGATTTCATTGTTTGAGTTTTTGCTGACCGATTTGGTTGCTGCGTATTGCGTTCAGAGTGTGGCTGTTTGGGATTAAATAATCTCAGTCTACGTCAAAATGACCACGACTGATGTGACTTTGAAACGCACCAGAGGGCGCGTTCGGTCCAGATTAAATGTTCTTGGTTTTGAGCTATAAGTCGTCTTTCTTTGCGTTTGTTAGGCGTTGGATCGAGCGATATTGGGTCTGCATACTTGAAGTAATGTAGAATACACGTGGATGGAGTTTCTGCGGTTACGTTCGTATAGTACGAATGGAATTTCATGTTTCCTGGTTCAGCTAGGCCCCATACTGGGTACTAGTATATCGAGGCAATCGGGGATACTCACGGAGTTTTATGTTGGTTTATGAATGGAGTATTTATGCCGGTCGTTGCGTAAGCGTACAGCAACGTATGGGTATGTGAGTTATGAATCCGAAGAATGATACCGTTTTTCCTTGGCTAATTCTGAGGATAATGCCGTTTTCCCTGGCAATAAAATTCGAGAGTGTTCGATGTTTCCAACACGAGCAACTATGATTTCGGGTACTGTGGTTTGAGCGTCAGATTAATTATTTGGGAAGAAGTATGTATGATATCTCGCATTACCGTCGCGATCTGTGAATCTATAGCGGGAGCAGGGGATGAAAGGAGGCTTTTATCCGGGGGGGCAGGGTCCCTCGCGATCTCTAGCATGATACCGTTTTCTTAGTTTTTATTTGTTTGGTGTAGCTACGTACTGTCGCATTTTCCATAGTTGCATTGTTTTTGTCTGGGGTTTAGGAAAAGGTTTTCACTTGTCGGGATGAGTTTCCTCTTGATATGGATGTGTTTTGGACTTGAGATTGTATGAGTCTTGATTTGAGGAGTTGCAAATTTGAGTTTGAGTTTCCGAGTTTGGTATGAGTTCATTTATGATTTTGCGATGTATCGATCCTGCAATATCGTGCCTTGTCATGCACCGAGCAGGGGGGGATTATTATGGTTGTGTATAATGAGCAGGGGGGGTGTTGATTGTACTCAGTAACAACGCGTAAGATCCATCGTATAGTAGGAGTTCCACATGATTGATAGGGATTATTGTAGTGGGATATGGGACATCGGGATGTTTTATGAGCCGCTCGATGTCACTCGATACGTGGGCCGAGTCAGCTCGAGGTTTGGGCCGAGTCAGCTCGGCAGCTATGGGAATATTACATAAGAGAGCTTCTGTGTTACTGCTGTCTTGAGCCACCACGACGCCTGCCTGTGCCAAATGCGTGTACACCTTTAGAGATCATTCAACAGTCACTATACTTGAAGGCACGCGAACGCCACACAGGCTACGACAATCGTGACCGGCAGTCTAGAGGGGTGTCGGACCAAAGCAGCCATGAATGGCCAACAACACTGTCTGATCTGATGTCTGGATCCACAGACGTAGAGCAAGAACGAGGAGTGATTGGCAACCGTGTGAAGTGCTGCCCAAACGGTTTACGACACATACGCAGTGAAAAAGGGGCGGAAAAAAGTCACGAGTAAGTATCATGGTATTATACGATGCCGCTACAGTAGTAATTATATAGTCCTTATTTGCTTGTTAGGGGCATACTTCCCCTAAAACCTCTACTGGACTGGACAACGCCTACCCCTACTTAACCGTCGCGGCAACAAGACAACCATGGCCATCCCTTTTCCGTTCAAGTAGTCACAGGCAAAAAAATGCCGACGACAAAAACAACCAATTTAGTATTTGCAAGAAAAACTGGCTTAAAAGCATCCGAGCGAAGCGGTGCGATAACTTGCTGTCGTGGGCGAGCTTGGCCTGGGCAAGATCGGTCTTACCCAGTCTCTATTGGCGGGCGGGTTGTGGAGGGGGATATCGGCAGCAGCATGCGTCTTCGACGGTTGATTGTCACTTCACCCTCTCTGTCGAGTCCAGCTTATTCTGTGGGTGCGCGTCGCCTTTATCTACTCGGCACAATCCATGATCAAACAATGGTGCACACCTGCCTCCAAACACCCCACACCCGAACGAGGCCGCAATCCGTTATACAAAGTTCGCGAATCAGAAACGTGTTGGTGTCTGATGCACCTGTGAGCGACCAAATACCACCACGAACCGAGCCTACTGTTGTGTTGACAGGCGGTGTCAGTACACGCAAGAATCTATCGTTGGGAGTTAGAACAGGTTTACGCCAAAACGAAGATCCTCCCACACGCTTGTCGGGGGCAAGCGGAGAGCAATATAATACGCAGCACGTCTAAGTTCGTTTTACTCTGGCTCCTCATATATGCGTCTACACATGGGGGGCTTACAGAAACTGGGGGATCAAGACACGACGACCGGCAAAAGGCATATAGACCATGCTTCCACGCCGCCTGTACTGTTCCCACACTGCGCTGTTATTTGGCCACGGGCCTCCCATCCAAACCAAGCGTGGTCTTGTTTCAGCTGCACCCAAAGTTTGGCGGCAAACCAATTCAAAAACGAGATGGATATGTTTTGGGCTAGTGAAGGGGTTAGGTGCCGCCGTCATCCTTTAGCCCGCGTGCACGGTCAACCCCAGCCAAAGGGGGAACTGAGTTTTCCCCCGTTGTGAGCCCCGCTTCTTCGGCCGTGGCCATGTCGAACACGCTGATCGAATACGGGGAGGGATAAAGAGAAGGAGGCCGATGGCTATGTTTCTGGTCGCAAGCTACAGAAGTCACCGACGCCGTCGCCATGTTCGATGGTGCAACGGCGTGATCATGCCGCAGAACAGCCTTTCCGTCGAAATCAGACTCGCCAACGCCGGGGTCGCCATCCTGCAGCCCGTTATCTTCTTGGTGTTGCTGTTGATGCTGGCACGCTACGCCGCTTGCCAAGATCCCAACGCCACCCATGGTTTCGCCAATAGAGGCTCGTTCTTGTACGCCCCTCGCCGCGCTGCGCCTTAGATCCATAATCCAGCTGCTGGGCGACGTCGCCGTTTTGCTGATTGTTCCATCTGCTGGCGCCGCGACCGCGCGTACTGGGTGACTAGATTCTAGCTGTAGTCGGGCCGGCAGCGCTGCCGACCTCGTTGGTAAAGAAGGGGTAGCGTCCGGTTGGGCGTGCGCCAATGCTTCTGCCAGCAAAGAAACGCCTCGGAAGGTATGTGCTGAGGACAGCGGACGCGGCAACTGCCGCCAACTGGCCCCAGGAGCAGCTGACACGTGACGAAGAGAGGACGGAGATTTCGTACCAGAGGAAGATGAATGCTGATGGGGCATGCTTTTCGAGAGCGACGGTGAGAGCGACCTCCGCGATGAAGGCGTCTGTCTCCCAGACAATGCCACCACCGTCGTCGATCTCGGTGTCGCCTTGCTAAAGACGGTCTGGTTAAATGTATTTGCTTCAATGCTGCCGCCGCCAACGCCACCTCGGATGGACCCGCCCACAGTGCTTTCAATCGAGGAACCACTAGAAGAAAATGAAGGTCCTAGGTCGCATTCCTTGGCTTCACCGTTGTCAGGGCCGTCCTCCACCCCCCCGGCGCCACCATCACCGTGCAAGTATCGACGGCCACTGGCGTTCGACTCTGAGGGCGACATTCCTCGCGCAGCTTCTTTCCGTGCTTCCGCGGCAAGGGCCACCGCAGCGGCAGCGCTCGCAGCGGCCCAAGCGCCCTCACGAGACCCTGGTGAGCCCCACCGCCCTCCAGTTTTGCTCGCTTGAGTGGGCAGAACGTAAAGCGCTTCCGAGGACCCAGGCGCTCCAAGTATGTTAGAAGAATCCTCTGGTAAAAGGCCGGCCGATCCCCACAATGACTCAGTCGAACCGTCCACGCTCCAAGGTGCTTCTGATGAGCCCACTGCGGCCCATTGCACCGATGATCCGCTGGTAGCATCGCGCTTGCCCTCACCATGCCTTTCTTGTATCGTCTTACGCTGCTCGGAATACTTCGTCGAATGGGAGGACGACGAGCACGATGCATCATAAGTTGTGGCGGAGAGGTTCGACGGCGTTCCGCCCGGCCGTTTTGCCAAGGACGTTGAGTGGTTGCTATTATCGGTGCTGCCGGCGACAACCCGAGGGTTTTTTGCAGCGGTACCGTGATGATCCTTTGCGGCCGCTGACTTAGCTGCAACCCATACTGCTGTACCTGCCGCCACTCCAGACGTGGAGGAGAGACTATCTACCCCAACGCTCCCATCGCTGCTGGAAGCACGCCATGCATCCTTCGTGGCACGCATGTTTCCCGGTCTCCCCATTGCGGAAGTCTTAGGTGCCCAATGGGGGTGCTGGCGGGGACCGTATCTGGTGGCGCCGCCAGTGTTACCAATCGGTACCTTTCCGGTGGAAGTTGTTGTCCCTCTACCACCGTCCCCTCGTCTTTCCTTCGCCGAAGGCGTTTCCAACCCCCTCGCTCTTCGTTGTTCTGTCGCCACCCCCAGGCGCGCCTCTGGCACGGCGGCAGTAGCCGCCAACTCTCTCCCAGCCGCTGCTGCCACCTCCGACATCAATTGAGCTGCTTCTTGTCGGGAAATTACCTGAGAAACGTGTCAGCGATTCCATTTGCCTAGGGTCAGGAGCGTGAAGAGGAGTCACATACGCGCTTTTAGGAGACGTCGCGTAAACCAATATAAAGGGTGCAGTATTGATCACTCCGATAATGCCAAGAGCAAATAGATCAAAAGCAGTGCTGGTTAAAACATAAACATCAAAATATTGTTCATCTCTCTAACCAGTCAAAAACCATCCGGATAACCTGTCGTGTGCATACGTATGAATGTGGCAAATGCCCAAACATATCATGCCTCTGCCAGGCATGCTCCGTGACAGACACCTCTACCACCCCCCGACGAACGTCATGACCAAACAAACGATGGATCGGTTGGAAATGCTACCAAAACAAATGAGGGTGTCTTAACTTCCAAAAACCAGTATTGGAACGGTTGGAATGGAACGTGATGGTCCCCAACCATCGCTGCTGATTGGTTACGAATTTTTTTCACAGGAAACAGCTTCGAAGCATTCCCACCCCGTTCTTATCTGTTGAAAGAGGAAGCAGATATTTCGAAAGAGATAACCTAGTAATCCAACGGCCCCACCGAACGGGCACGAAAAACGAGATAGACTTGCAGTGATTGGTGCTGGAAGTGTTGCGCTACTTGGCCGGAGGTCCACAGGGGAATGGGAATACATGGGACGACGCGGGCACACTCGATGGAGCATGTGTAAACGCCACCGGGTTCGCCTGCGCCAAGAGCCACGCGGTATGGTCATGGCCTGACTACTGTAGGAAGCTCGCCATGGAAAGAATAAGGTGACGAACGAGCCCCTAGCGATACATGTGTAGCAAACAATGCCGAACGGATGTTTACAAAAACTACAGGAGTCCTCGTCGACCCGCGACGTAGATATCATAACTGTTAATTATGTCCTGAGGGTGCCACTTAAACATCTAGCGCTGTCCAGTGAGGCATGAAATGCGCTCTATTTACGTGTGAAGCTAACCTCTGTACCAAGAGCACTCGCTGCGCCCATGACGGTGCCCTTGTCCTAGAATCAATCAGCACGGTCCCGCCCCGGAAAAAAGTTGGGTATTGATATGTTCAGTCTGTTCAGCATCGGTTGCACAAACATTCAATCGGACACAAACACCCGTAAAACCAGCTTGGAATGAACGAACGACCACCACCAAAGCCGAAAAATATCGTTTCATTCCGAACAATCAAACAATCAAATGAAGTTAAGACACACCCTGACACTGGCCTCTCGGACATCAGGTCCTGCTAGTCCTAGCGGTACTCGACCAGAGCTCTACAAACCACTAAAAATACTGTTTGCAGACGCTCGGCACAGGTAACGACTTGCATGTCTACCAAACTGTAGCTCCACTCACTGTTTGACCCGTACCCAAGCCGATCACCCAACATATAGTATATACCACTACGAGCACGGGTCGGGACACGACGCGACGGGCGTAAAATTTGTGTTAACCTTGTCATCGCCACAGCAGATAGCAACATGTTCTGAAACCAAATCCAACCAAAGTCCTTGCTCTTCTGGGGCGATCACCTACTAATCACTCGCCTCACTCTCAACGGCCGATCGCCGGGTCGACGCCGCCCGCTCAGTCGCTCTCTCCTCTGAGGCTGCGGCTTTCTTCTGCCTCAGGCGCTTTGCCTTCGCTCGTGACTCCTCGAGCTTCCTCTTGCGTTTAACGGCCTCCTCGTCGTACCTTTTCTTTTTAGCTGCTAGGGCTTCCATCATCTTCGGCACCAGTTTCCTGCGAAATTTTCAGGATGCGTATATTACACAAGTGGGCATTCAGGTGAAAACGAAGAGGTAGGCTGAAGAAAACGCAGAGCACGGTATGAAAACGAGCCAAATAGGGGCGGACAAGTGGAAACCGACAAACCGTGTATAAAAGACAGGGCACTCAAGGTGACACACGGGGAGAGAAATAACAGGCCGAGGAGCATCTTTGAGGCTCTTATCTCTCGATTTTTACTTCGACCGATCGTGGCTGTTACCAGCTTCGCCGTCACCCCTAGAGTTTGTTTTCGGCGGGGTATAAAGGGGAAGAGGACGAAAGAGGCAAACGAGGCGGATAAAAAAGCGGGTGTTTGCCGGATGACTTTAACAGAGACTCAACCATGTTAGCACGTTCTTGGCAACGGTAGTACCAATCGTTCTCTGAAAAGGCCCTAAGTGCCGTCTTGGCCTGTCAAAAATAATGCACGAATTGCTGAAGGCTTCCAAAGCTACTTACCGCTGTTACATGTAGTGTACGTGAATGTTCTTGGTTATATTCGAGTTGCCGTTTGCTCCTGCCAGTAAAATAAATTTCGTTCGCCGGGGCATCAAAATAACTGTGCCGCGTACGTTCGTCGGCTCTGGACCACCAATACAAAAATCTACCGTCTGCATATCCACAACAAAATATGTCGATATATAGCCCTATGTATTCAAATATAGAGAAAAAAGAAACCTGATAAGCTTCCGGAACGTAAACTCACCCACGCTAGGGGCCGGGCGTGTCGACGGCAAAACCCAATCGGCCATTATCATTTCCTAGCCAATCGTTCGCACGCCGGCGACCTTTCAAATGTAGTCTTCACGGAGTCGATGGGGGCGTAAGACCAGCACCCTATTACCGGGCTACATTGAACCAGCCCCACGCGTCAGAGAAAAGGAAGACAGCAGTATGTAGCACCTAGTGGTACCGGGATGGTTCCGAACATTTTGCAGGGAAAACCCCGACGCCTTTGCCCCTCCCAAACGCCTCTTGCTGACTACGCTAGACCTAGATACGGGGTGACTCAATGCAATTCAAAACTGCTAGGGATGATACTCTATGCGTATCGACCACAAACAAAGACGACATCGAGCAGAGACAAAAACAAAATCCTCCAAACAAACGCCGCCAACCACCGTAGAAATAATTGATTTCAGTGTACATAATGATAGATTGTTTGAGGATCTACTGTAGTATGGTATGCCTCGAATGGTTCTGCCACTGCAGCTTTAGGTGTGACTGCAGACTTAATCGCTCAAAACCAACAAGAAGTCGGCGACTAAACTGGAGTGCGTACACGAAAGACATGGTCTAAAGACTGTCATTTTTAAGGTATAATACAATAACCTGGTGTTATCTCTGATTCCTTGTATGTGATGCAAGATCCGACGTCTTGTTGGTCTCGATGGGGTTACACCGGACATAACGACCCAAGCCGCACCTCGATAGTACAAGTAGTCGTTACGAACTGCTCTTTCAAATGTCGACTGGTATGAGCGATAAACGCAATATTGTTCGTGTTCGCCGCGTTTGAAAAAGGCCGTAGCGAAATCAAGGGCAGGCTTTTATGAGAGCACATGCGACAGCGACACTATCCATCAAGCAGTGGGGTGCGGAGTCCACGAGAACGCCGTGCGGCGCGGTGGCATCGGGGCTTCCGAGCGGTGCCGAGACCAAGCATTGCAGGAAAAAAAAAAAAATCGCGATGATACCTAAACACCGGTATATACGTACGACACAGCGACACAAATACGAAGCATGCAGCAAGCGTTTGGCAACAAGAGCAGCGGGCCTATCCAACAAGCACTTCATGTCTCGCACTATACGTTCTGGCGCAAGAGGCGCGGGGGTTCTATGACCCGCGAGCGTTGGGACTCGCGGCGACAGCGGCTGCGAAAGCCGCGAGCAATGCCTTAAAAGGCCGGAAGCAGGAAAACGAGTACCGGTAGTTATTTATGTGCAAGTATTACTATTACGGGGCACTATAGTAAATAGAACCAACTATTCTTGGTAGAAATAGGGAAATGTATAGGTTTTTGCGTGTGTCGTAGGTCTTATTTACTATGCCCCCCGTAGTATATATACTGCTGTTGATGAGCGATGAGCGTGCTATACAGTACAGGACACCTTATGAGAAACCGAAAAGCTGGCTCAGGCTGGGTTTCGCATTTGAGAGAGGATGATTTCTACACTAATTCCAAGATAACGACTCGAATTTCTTATTTTACTCGGAATATCAGTCCGGCTTTCTTATTCGCCTGGTTCTTATTAGGTGTCCTGTACTGTCTGTACTCTTACGTACATACAGGTACGACCAGTAATGTACCGGTATGCACGTATTGTATGCATATGTATAGGTACCAAACGGCCATTTTCCCTAAATACTTTCACTTTTCACCTTCGGCCGTGGGTCGTTTCTCGCGCTATCGGCCGCAGGGCACGCAGGAGGCCCGCGTGTACACCACGGCGCAAGTGCGGGTCCCGGCCGAGGCCCGCGGGGCGTGCTCTGCGCCTTCAAAGTCGCGAAATCCGGCAAATAATTCAGGGGAGACGATTAAACTTGACACCGCCTCGCTACTACTGTGAAAAACCTGTCGTACGACAGGTTTTTTATGGACAGCGGCCAAAAACAGGTATACCTGGTCCGTTCGGGGCCAAAAACAGGTCCCGGTAGAGGAGTGGTCAGCTTCATAGGTTGCTATCATTGATACCCACGTTCAAATCCCACCGTGGTGAGACAGTTTGACTTTATTTGAAAAAATAAAAAGGAACCAAATGCTGAGAGCGCCTTCGTGGCACGCGGGTAGGCGGAATCCGACGCAATTCGACGAGGGAAAAAAGTGCTGAAACCTTCTCGCGATAAAATTGCAAGGCAAGAACCGTAGTGGGGGAGGAGATAGAAGAGCCTACTTTGTGACCCCGGATCTGACTTACGACCAGGAAGGAGAGAGAAAGGAAGGGCGAAGAAAATAAACGGGATCGAAAAAACAAAACACATACGAAAATCAAGTTTGAAACGCACCCCACGAACCCGCCGTTCCTTGCAACGCAAAGTAGTTGTTTTTGCACCCAAATGGCGAGCGTCAGCCCCCTTTTCAACAGTTCTGTGGTCCGAGTACTGCCATTGCTGTAATTGCCTACAGTAGTACATACTTGGGTAGGGTGCTGATTTGGCTCCTCTTGTTACGTGGAGAAGCAGAGCTCCCGGGCCCAGCTGCTGCGTATGGCCGATATCATATTTTGGGACGAGGCGCCCATGACCCACTGCTGCGGTCATGAAGCCGTCGAGCGTTGCCTCCGCGATGTCATGGGCAACGACCTCTCATGGGGTGGGAAAATCGTCGTCATGGGTGGCGACTTCCGGCAGATAGTTCCGGTTGTTCGGAGAGGTACACGAGCTCAGGTCGTCAGCGCCCGCGTTAACCAGTCCGCGCTCTGGAGAGGGGTGCGACTGCTGCAACTGCGGATCAACATGCGGGTGTGACGTGCGCGAATGGATGACCCTCACCTCCAGGAGTTATGTGCGTGGCAGATGAGGATTGGCAACGGCGCCGAGGAGGACGCGCGGGGGAGTACCGTGGCCCTTTTCACCAAAAGGCTGGTGCGGATTCCTGACGACCTTATCGTTTCCGGGGAGGACCCGTGCCACCTCATCAGCGCCATACTCCCGAACTTGGACGCGTTCGGGCCCAACGCTGACCACGAAACCAGGCTTGCCTTCACAAGGCGATCCGTGCTAGCACCTCGAAATGATGATCAGCGCAGCCTCAACGACGACATCATGCGGCGTGTTCCGGTCGAGGAGTTCGAGTCCCTGAGCGTCGACGGCACCGCTGACATGGACAGTTCTGTCATTTACCCGGGGGAGTTCTTGCAGACGCTGACACCGTCCGGCATGCCCATCCATCGGTTGGTTCTCAAAGTTGGCGCGCCGTTCATGTTGCTGCGCACGATAAACCCATCGACGGGGTTGTTCAACGGCACGCGCTGCCTCCTCATCGCCGCCTCGCATTGGGTTATTCACGTCCGAATCATCACCAGGCCAAATCCGCACCAAAGGGCCTTCGTTCCGCGATGCAAGTTCACTTCGAACGAGGGCGAGCTTCTGTTCGTCCTCACCCGGCGGCAATTTCTCGTTGCACCGTGTTTTGCCATGACACTCAACAAAGCGCAAGGGCAGACGCTTGATAGGGTGGGAATCTTCCTTCGTCGCCCAGATTTTCACACCGACAGTTGTACGTGGCTGTATCTAGGGCCACATCAAAGCAGAACCTACGGTTCATGGTCATTGGTGGCAGCTCAACTCTACTGGGTGGGTCGCAGGGAACCTGCACCGCCAACCCCTTCTACGAAGAGGTTCTCAACGGCTCCGGGCAACGGCGACGAAAGACTCCACGGGCGTTACCCCCGGGAAATTAAGAGGCAAGGGGTTTGGCTCGGCTCGGCTCGGCTCGGCTTGGCTTCGCTTGGCGTGCGTTGTCTTGTCTCGGGCTGGGCTGGGTTGAGCTTCGCAGGGCTGGGCTGGGTTGGGTGCGCTGTTGCTTGGCTTGAATTGTGTTCGGTTGGGCTTGGATGGCGTCGCTTTATTTGTTTTTTGTTCTGTTTTCAGCAACTGCCAATTTGTGGCTGTCCTCGCGTAACGGTGTTCGTGTGCATGCCTGCTGCCGGGACAGATAATATATTATTCATGAGGGACATCCTGCATTGTTACCAGTCCGTTTGCGATAGTTCCTTCGTGCCGTTGGTTCTTTGGGTGCATCGCCCTTTTCGCCGCCGTTCCCTCATCCACACTGGAGTACCTGCCGCGCTGGGATACTGGCCCCGCTGGCATTGTTCAGCGTACTCGTAAATACGAGCGAGTACTCGTAAAGTCAGCATGTGCCAGGCGCAGCACTACAACAGCAGTACTCGGAAGCCGATATATTGTGGAAGACTAGAGTGTTTGCGACAGACGTAAACAAAATTATCACTTTCCTCTCGCTTAAAAAGTGAATTCCCTTCCCATCATGATTTCAGTGTGTTCGCGATAGAAGTAAACCAAATCCTGCAGGCAACGCCTCCGAAAATAACAAGGGAAGTGGGGCAAGGCGACGAACCCAAAAATAAACGAGAATAAAAAACAGCGTACGAGTAGCAAGGGCAGCCCAGCAACGGTGGCCGCGGCAAGGATAACCGCAGTGTCGCTGCTGCTATCCCACGACTGCGAGCAGCAGCACAGCTGGCGACAGCTACGTGGCGACAGCTAACGGCAGCATCCGCTTGAGCAACATAAACAAACAGCAGCGTCAGCAGCCCCAGCAACAGCAGCAGCAGCAGCAGAAGCAACAGCTTCCATTTTTGTTTTTTTTTCCGATTGTGGGACCGACCATTTTTCTCGTGGTGTGCTGCTGCTGCTGCTGCCCTCGACATACGCGCGACACCGCGCCGACGCGCTTCGCTCCAAGCACGCCCTGCGCCCGACACATATAGATCGTGGCAGCGCGCCGCTGCCGCTGTTACTGCTGCTACCGCAGTGTGGTGGAATTTAAATGATACACGACGAGCTGCCATCCTGTCGCGCTCTACAAGCAAGGCGGTACGAGCACGTACATACGAGTACTCGTATGAGTTTTTTTTTATGAACGACGCATCCTCCACGACACCAAGCCGGCGAGAGCGTACCGTAGCGGGCCGCCACCAGTCCGCCTGCGCCTTGCTGGGAAAATCTAACGCCGCCCGTCCGTGTCATACTCTCTATCTACACCTCTCGGGCCTCTGTGCTCCCACCGGTCGTTGTGTTGTGTGTTGTGTACAGCAAGCAGCACAGGTTGATGTACGAGGCATGGGAGACTGCTCGGTATGTATAAGCCAATGATACGGAGAGCAAAACGTTACCGCACATTTCGTCATATTCTTACCTTCGATGAAGTACTTTTTTGCCCTTTCCCAATCAATTTACCTCAAATCCTACCTTCGGTGATTATTTTCGGGAAGAGAAGTAAAAACAAGACGCTATCGCGAACACTCTACTTGAAATATAAAAGTGATATACGAGTACTCGTAAATACGAGCGAGTACTCGTAGAGTCAGCATGAACCAGGCGCAGCACTACAACAGTACTCGGAAGCCGATATATTGTGGAAGACGTCAAATATAATAGTATAATACGAGTACTCGTAAACATGAGCGAGTACTCGTGAAGTCAGCATCTGCCAGGTGCAGCACTACAACAGCAATACTCGGAAGCCGGTATATTGTGGAAGATTTCACATATAATAGTGTAATACGAGTGCTCGTGAATACGATAATACGAGCACTCGTAATCTCGTAGAAATAAGAACGAACGCAGTTGTACGTTACGTGTACAAGCATCCGTAACTCGTGCTTCGATATGTAGGACGTACCTTGTATAATAGATAATAGGTCAAACTTGAATGGAAGAAGGCGATGATACAAGTACCTGTACTGAATGGAAGAAGGCGATCATTCGAGTGTCTGTACCTCGTGATTATTAGTATAACACGAGTACTTGGAAATACGATAATACGAGTACTCGTAAAGTCAGCATGTGCCAGGTGCAACACTACACAGCAGTACTCCGAGACATCAAATATAATACTATAATACGAGTGCTCGTAATTACGAGAATTCCCAGTGACTTTAGTTACTGGGCTCTGTCGCGGAAATTATTTAATTTCCCGAATCCCCCTGCTTTTCAACTCTGTTTCGAGGTCTAATTCCATCTTTTTTTAGTAATCCCCTCCCCTACTTTGTTCAACTCCAAACACGATTTGGCTCTGTAGCCCATCAATCCATCTACGCCATGTTGTACCTGGTGTAAAAATCTGGATCTGTGACATTTGGCTAGATAAAGTTATACCGATTCGATACTCAACCTGACAAAAAAATATCAGCTCTGGGTCGAATCGATGATTGTGTCGAACGTACTCGTACTATATGGGAAGTTCAGCTGTGCAAAGCGACGGCGCAGCCACCTGACGATATCGTGGAGGACTGCTGCAGCAGCGTGCTGCTGTTAGACCATGGAATGCCTTTTTTTTAGACGTAAAATTCGCCATTTTTATGTCTGGGGATCTTTAAACTGGAGAAAGAAACTTTCACGATCAGCCAATCAGCGATGGGGGAAAAACTCAAATTTCACAATAAAAGTCTATTCATATTTCGTGGATGCACATTCCATTTTTTCCGACGGCGAGCAGCCGGATATTCCTCGTTTACTCGCTCGAGCAAAAAATGTTTTGAGCTTCTGTGTTACCTACCGATATCGTACACGAATTGGGTTGCTACTGGGGGCAAAGCGCAGAGCTGCAACACACGGACGCCTGAGCGTGAGCTGGCCGCACTTGACTGCTGTAGGAACATTATCCGATGGCCTACAGCAGACCAGTGCACCCCCTGGGGACGGGCATGCATCAAGCCAAGGCTTCTGAAGAACCAGCTGGGGACCCTGCTGCAGCTCCACCTATCTTCGATCATCGCCTCGGGTGCGCATTGCACGTCCTGCACCTCGCTGTGACTGCAGGCCAACTGCTGTGCACGCGCGTCTGATGCAGCTAGCATCGCCTCCTGCATGCGCGCGGCTTCTTGCTGGTCGCATAGCTCCGCCCGGGTGGTGGCCAGCACCGCGTCTGAGTCACGACGGAGGTCTAGTTGCAGATTTATGTTGGACTGGTGCTCGTGAATTTGAGCAGCTGCGCTTGAGGGCTGTACCTTCGTCTCAGAGGCCTCCGCGCGAATTTTGTTCCGTTCCTTCACCGCCCGATCGCGGATGGACTCGGCCGCGGCGAGGCCACCGCGTTCGATGGCAGTCGCCTGGCGTGCTACCGCCGAGCCTCGTGCATCGCTTGTCCTGTGCGTTCTAGATAACTATCCATCATGGCCCGACCGACTCTTCTCTTCTTCCCTTTACGATCGTACTCGTTTTCCCCTCGTGTGTTTTTTTGTTTCCCATCACAAAATCAGATTTCTTGCAGACCGAAAACCGGGCAAGAGGCTATTTTCGGATGGAAATTTCTCGACGGTTGCTGAATGAAATCGGTTGGGGGTTGCGTTGCTGTGCGCACCATATCCCAACGCAGTGGAACGTTATAAACGTGTCTACATAAACGTGACACAAGCCTTTCCCTCGCCCAAAGAGCAAGAAAAATGCCCAAAAACGTGTTATTCGGTCTTTAAAAGCGCCAGATATTAACAACATTGCCGAATGTGCGTCCATCCTCTTCGTTTTCACCAGCCAGAGGTGTGTGTCAAGTGTCAGCGTGCAACTGGTCTCCACCTCGGAGATTTTCCTGATATCGAAAGTAACGTTTAGGTAGTGTAAAGCCAAGTAATTAGACTTTCCTAGGCTATTTTGATTTTGCCCTGTTTGTTGGATTTTCAGAGTGGTGATTTCGAATAGCCTGCTCTTAATACGTTCTTGGGTCAAAATAGCCCTTCGTTCTCGCCTCTGGCTGTGCTTCTGCTGCTGCTGCCGAGCCAAGGTGATATACGCTGCGTTACGCGCTAGCACCCGACGATAAGGTGGAGGACGCTGATTTACGCTGCGTTGTGCGCAAGCACCTGATGATAACGTACATACATACATGGAGGACGCTGCTAATTAACGCCAGGCAGCAGTACAAAAGCTACTGTATGTTGTACATGATGAATACCAGGCATAGCTACGTACAAGCTACAACAATACATAATACTTCACAGGCGGGGCGGCGGGGAGCGGGTCGGGGCGCAGCCCCGACCCCCGTGCCCCACCCAGCTGGCAACCCTGTTAGCACTGTCGATCAATCATGTTTTAGACGTGAAACAATGTCCGGTCTATTCGACAAACCGTTCAAAAACATCGAAAAAATATTTATTTGAAAATTGTCTGCCACAACCCTATTTACTTGATTTCAGACTGCAATAACGGGTTGCAGTAAATGCAATTTTTCTCCAGACTGCAAACGAATTGGATGCTGTCATTTCACAGACACATGTAATCGATGAAGACCGAGGGGATTACATATCATTTTTTTTCTGCAGTGTTTTTTTCCGCGTATGGGACTGAAATTGTGCGGGGAAACTCGATTTTAATGTTCAATTCGTATCTTTCTGTCCCTTGCGGAAGAAGTCTTCGACATACCATCAAAAGGAATACATGATTTCCCCTCCGCTACGACATTGCGCACACAGCGAAGCCACCCGCGCTTAAATCCATCAAGTACTCGACAAGAAATATTGCACACAAGTTGACCCACTTGAGTAATTCTTCGGAAAGCACGAATTATATTTTTTTTTCATCGCTTGCTCTTTTCGTATATACTGGTATGGTTCATGGTGTGATTTGGCGCTGAATTCTTGGCTGAGTTGGCGCGTACGTACGAGTATTTTTTGCTTGGCTGTGCTTCTTCGATGCTTGGTTTCTCGTACGAAGTAGTCCCGGGCGATACCTTTGCAAGACTTGCTTTGCCGTACGATACCATGCTCCTGCTGCTATAAGGCGAAGCATCAAGTGGTAGTGGCATTACAGCAGTTTGGGTAGTGTCTACAGCAGCAGATTTTTGTCACCGATGGGTGAAGTCGAGCCTTTCCGATTCACAACAACGATCGCCTTCGAACGTTTATTATTATTTTAGTGAGGGCAACACGAGACCGATATTTTTATATCATTGTACTGTTTGGTTAGTAGGCCACTTTGTCCCAAAATATAAGGAACGTTTGGATGATGCAATTCAAGAAACAAAACATCATATTTACGGACAGACGAGTACCAGGTACCTGGTACCAGCTGGTATAAAATATAAAATATGTTGTACCACAGCACCTGCAAGTAAGTGCTCATATGCCAACCACCCTTGCCTAGAGAATCCACACGAAAAAGGGGTGGGTCAACCCCGCAGTGACGGCGGAATGCAAGATGTACAACACGCAACCGATGCGATGCGCATCGATGGGAGTATCCTGTGCAGCAGTAGCAGCAGCATCAGAAGCAGCTGCGGGTTCCTCAGCCCAGCGCTATCGCCGGCTGCACCAGCAGCGCTACTACCGGCTGTGCCATCCACGTTTGCCCGCAAGGCAGCAGCAGCAGCAGCAGCGGGGTGACCACCTCCGGCTTCAAGCGTGTCCAGCAAGGGATCCACTGGCCTTCTGTCGGCCATCGCGCAGGAGCTTGAACGAAACAACTCTGTGCTCCGCCGATGCTAACTCCTCCCTGTGGAACGCTGCTACTCTGAGTGGTGCCGAGCAACACTTCCTCGGTGCTTGTTCACCTTTTGTGTCTATAACAATTTGCTGCTCGTACTTGTACGCCACTCTGCTGCTGCGTCGATCATAACACGGCACATCTTTGTCTTTTTTGTTTGAAAGGCAGCATCATTGAATAGTTTTTGGGGGCAATTTACCCTGTTCGAATTGGTTGATTTTCTGAAGTTTTTTTTCGCCAGATATCGATCATGGGACATGTCCTTGCCTTTTTTTACGTCCAAAACGAATCGATCGACAGTGCTACCTGCGTATGCGCGTCCGTGGAATATTGTTTGAATGGAATTACCAGGAAGCGGAGTGGGTAAAGACGGTCGTTCGTGTGTGTGATGCGAAGCATACAATCAATCGTCGTGATCTCTATGGCCCATGGACCATGGCCCATGCCTTGGGAGAGAATCCGAGTCGATCCACGATTTCATGGTCCATGGTCCATGGTCCATGATCCATGATGTTCGTGCGAAATGTAACGCCAAATGAAACGACACAACAAGTTACGCCGCTCGACATCACATACTTGACATCTTGACCTGCTGTACTCGTACTCGTGAGAAAACACACGGAATATTTACGATTGATGCGATTGACGGCGAATTGAATGCAGTACGTATTATTCGTCAGCCGTACAAGCGCAAGAAGAGCATTATTGTCGCCACACATCACAACAGACTTTGCGGCGGGGACCGCTCCCCGCCCAGCCGACAAACCCCTTGTGCGAGTCAAGGATCGCCCCTCTCTCAATATATACATACTGGTAGATTGTATCGATGCGATAGAAGCAGCATCAAAATGATTCAGCACAGTGCAGACAGGCACAGCAGTAGTTCTTGTTCTTCGAGAACAAATCATTGCAGCAGGATGAAGGGGGTAGACCCACTGACACACAGACGACACCCAGTAATGCAGCACGTCGTAGCAGCATCATCCAGCAGCAGTACATAAGAGAGTACGATATTATTAATACGATTATCGATTGCGGATCGAATGTAATATATTAGTGCTATTTTATCACCAAACTTCACAGACAGGCGGGGCGGCGGGGAGAGTGGGTCGGGGCTTCAGACCGTTCACGCTGTGGCCGATGATCGTGGAAAGTGCGGAAACGTAACAATATATTATGCAGGGTACTCGAACTACACCATATCATTGATTGATATTAATAGTACGTACTCGTACTGCTGTAGGACCGCATCAAACGATTACGATATCAATGGTGGCTAAGTGTCACTGGGACCCGCGTGCAGAGCAACCCCTCTGCGCGCTATAAACTATACGAGTACTCGTAATCTCGTAGGAATAGGAACGAACGCAGTTGTACGTCACGTGTACGAGCACCCGTAACTCGTGCTTCGATATGTAAGAGGTATCTTGTATAATAGGTCAAAATTAAATGGAAGAAGGCGATAATACGAGTACCTGTACTGAATGGAAGAAGGCGGCCATACGAGTGCCTGTATCTTGTGATAGACAGTCTAGTATAGGCAATCATTGAACGTTTTCGAACAGCATACATACGTAACGTAATGAGACTACAGTATATCATACCTTGTTGGCGCTGAGGATCATCCCGTTCAGAATTGAGTAGAAGCCACCGTTGCCATCTCCTTGGCACTAAACCTTCCCTACGCTATTAGCAAGTATAGTCGTGGAGGAAGCTATACACCTGTAAGCTGAATGACCTGATGTCGCACTCGCAAGGTGGCCGGGTTTACCAATACCCCCAGATGATCCATCCCGGGCATACAGTGCTGATAGAGGTCGCGGTTGAGGTACGTGGCGTAGTCAAGGCTAGCCACAACGCCGAACAGCCCGAAGACTGCCAGTCGGTGGCTTCGTGAGAGGAGAACACCAACGAGGTGGCCACCAAAGAGTTGGAGTCGGGAGAGTAGAGCACCAGCGACCGCGGGACAAGCAGCGGTGATCGCAGCAAGCCACATGGCTGCGCGACGAAAGGCTCAAACCAAATTTAATTTTCCCAGGCTGGGGTTTCCACAAACGTTGCAAAGTGGAAATCAGAGGGGTACCGTAAATCATCCCTGGGGACAATGAAAAAAGAAAATGCACGACAAATTTAAAAAAAAGACGAAATTGTGCCATCTACAGTACTGGACAAAGCATATCTTCCTGACGTAGCTATTTAGGCACTCTGGTTGGCTAAGGGTATGTTTTACGCGGCTCAATCAACTTATTACCAGCCACCGCATCCCGAGTCAACCTAGAATATTCCAAGCTCAGCATCCACGCCGGACAGTCAACCTATTTATAAGAGTCTTACCAAGCACAGCATCCCAGCACCGACCACTGACATAGGGCTCGGGTTAGGGTTCGGGTCGGAGGGTCGGCTTCAGGCGCCAAGCACAAACCCCCCGTAAATATTTGAAAAAAAAAAAAAAACAGCTGTGAGCTCGAGGATTTCGTCGAAGCTCATCTTTGCTAGCTGAGTGTAATACTTCGATCGAGCGTACTTACGTATTTTGTATGTCCTCATGTAGGATGTACATCCCGTATGAGGGGGACACAATCTGAGGCTGTAGAATTCAGGAAGTGTGTGTCTATTTGTGGGGGAAGAAATTAGTAAAATTAAATTAAAATTAAACTAAAATTAAACAGTCTGAAATAAACGTACCAGGTATACTTTTGTGTTCCGACGAGTTTACGTGATAGAGTGGGTCTACTATTTGTAGCTATGTATGGTATATAAGAAGAGGTGTGTGAGGACAGGTAATATCTACTGGTACTATCAAGGTGCGTCCACCCCTCGTCACATACGCATACGTTGAAGGGGTTTCCATGTGATATGGAGGCAAAGCAGGTGGGGGACTGCGGGACGGGGACACTGGTCACACAGGGCAATTTCGTACACCTGTGTTGCAGTGCCCACAAAATGAAATCGTTTTTTGGCCCTTTTCCTGCCAAAAAATCGAAACCTGGAAGTGCCACCGCTCTATTTTTTTGTACGATATCCCGCCATCCTGCTCTAACTCCAGCCTTACAGCTAATCCGAAAGTGCGCCACCGTACTATGGGCCCTTTGGTGCTCTCACTACAGTGTGGCAAAACGGCAGCAGTTTTCGTGACCTCTAACCACCGCGACAAAGTCGCTGAAGTTTGGAAATGTGGTTCCAGGCCATTCGATTTGTTATTTTTCATACTGTGGCCAAGTTATTTTTTGGAGCTGCAGCCATGGTGAGCAGTACACACGTACGTACGGATATTGAAAAAAAAATATCAACGCTCGTAACTTTTTTGTGTCCCAGCTCTTCAACTCTAAAACACAGTGTTTTTTTAGTCCACATTTCTTTGTTTTTGCAGGTACGTCTAAAGCCGATTGCGGCGTCAATGATATTAATCAAAAAGTGCGCCACCCTGGTATACCTTACCTGTCTGTACACACAAGCATACGTTCAATCTTGGGCGATTTCGTTAAGGTTTACCACCGCGACAGTGCCCGTGAAAATTGCCTAAACTGGCGGCGCGACTGCTGGAGCTTACGTACCGGCTGTGCAAGGATAAAATCGCGTGGCCGCGGTGCATCAAATTTCTCCAATTCTAGCACGACAAAGGCCAAACCAACTACATAACAGGCTATATCGTGACTTGGTTGAACCCGGCCGGGCGTGGTGTGTCATTGGGAGGGTTCAGTGGGGAGCACGGCGCCAGTGAACGAGCGCAGACTGCTGCATGTCCCAAAGCGACTGTGAGGGGCTGGTTTTTGCAAAATCCCGGTTTCAATAATACTTGACGTTATTGGCTGGAACCTCCTTGTCGGTTTTGTGGGCACTGCAACACAGGTGCGTAGTGGGGGGTCCTGCAAAAATTGTGACGTAAACCAATCACGAGCACCAAAACCACCAATAATCGTGACACAATACCTTTACCTTTACCACTCAACCGGTCGAACTCACATCACAGCAGCTGACGTACAGCAGGCAGCAGCGGTTGCGAGCGATAATTACAAAAAAAAATAAAACACTACACCGGCCGAGCTACACCTCGACACCGCGACAGCGAGCATGCATACGTATACGAGCGTGTTGGAACTCGTACGAGTACAACGGCAGGCTGTTGTTGCTGTGTTCTTCCTGCTCCAGCGTCTTGCTGTTATTGTCGCAATGAGAGAGGAACGTACGTATCATTCTGCGTCGGGGATGGCTGATACCACCCACCACCCCTTGGTGGGTCTTCCATACCGCAATATGTTTTTCTTCAGGAAAATATTCTGCCAGGTGATACATATATCCTACATGCTCCTATGCATTGAGTTGGTTTCAACACCTTCGATAGCTCTACACAAGATCGTTCGAATGAGCCTATTTTCATGTCGAGGTTCAAACGGTAGCGCTCGCGGTGGCCTCGCAGCAGGGGGCACATGGCATCGGCCGAAAACCAAAACTCGGGAACGTGAGCGACCCGTAGCCCGTATCGAAAAAACCTCCGCAAGCCTTGGAAATCTCTCTCTTTCTTTTGTCCCAGGCCCCCCTGATGAAAAATTGCCGTAGCACAGCAAACACAGACAGCACACATCACACACAACACAGGGCACACACAGCGAACAGCAAACATACAAGGCAGACAGCACACAAAAAACACAGCGCCAACACTGCAGCAAACACACACAGCACACAGCAAAGGACACACACAGTCGCTCCTAAACATTGTCGGAAACCGGGTTCTGGTTGGACTGCGCTGGTATACTAGTGGGTCGCTACCGCTCAAAATCACTATACGGAACCGGTGCTGGTGGGACTGCGCTGGTATACTGGTGGGTCGCTATCGCTACAAATCAGTGTGGGGAACCGGTGCTGGTGGGACTGCGCTGGTATACTGGTGGGTCGCTCAAAATCACTATACGGAACCAGTGATGGTGGGACTGCGCTGGTATACTGGTGGGTCGCTACCGCTCCAAATCACTACAGGGAACCGGTGCTGGTGGGACTGCGCTGGTATACTGATGGGAGCAACAAATAAGTGTTTGAGGTGGTTTTTGAAAACAAATCCCTCACAACATTCTTGTGTGAATCTCCAATCCTTTGCGCAACAGCCGTGCCCTATCACAACTCATCGCATGTACAACGGCGATATGAAAAAAGCAAGTGACTTCTGACGGCAAGTCCCGATGTAAAGGGCAAAGTCAGTAAGTAGTCCTGATGAGGGTGGAAACATCCAATAGTCGGTTCCATTCACCTTCGCTTCAACGCGGCATCTTGTTCAAACACTGTCGACGACCGAAATCGCTTCCTGGCCTCCTTGAGCATAGCGGGCGTGGCTCCCAGTAAGCGAGCGAGCGGCCCCACGACGTTCTCCTGCCCTCCAACCCTGGAGATGTTTCCACGAGAGCATATGCGAAAGAGGGGGGAGTGTAGTCATGTCATGCATGGCCGTAGTCGTAGGACCATGGACCCTCGCATCCCTATATACAATGCCGGCACGAAGCACGCTGGGTTTACACCGCCCAGGCCGACATTGCTTGAACCAAGTGTGATTTCCCATGAGGTTTTCCGCGACAAAGGGGGAGGTGGGGGTGTACCTACAATGCTGGGACGGAGCACGTTGCTTTTCACCAACCGGGCAGATTTTGTTTGCACCCAGCGCAAAGCGCCGTAAGGTATTGAGCTATTAATAGTGGCATTGAGGGTAAGCTGCATCCTGCTAAGAACCGCATGTGAGGCGGACTCGCATATGGACGACAGCCTCCAATAAAATAATTTAATTTCAGGTGTGGCCACTTCCAGAGACTGCAATGGGTATTCCTATGTATCTGCCTCGTGGGTGCCTTATCATATACACACTACTCATATACATACGTGATACAATAATTCCCCGTGTGCGGAGTTGAGGTTTCCAACCCCGCACAAATGATCTAACAAGACCGTCAGCCTTGGTAACCGCTAAAAACAAAAAAGAGGTATCCTGGTTGTCTAGCTCACGCAGTGAGAGACGTGTCATACAGCGTCGTCGTCAACCAACGCCAACCCAATCTATAAATATAAAATTTGTTTCAAAGGGGGGCGGGGGGGTGTACTAATGTCGTGCACGGCCGTAGTCGTAGGACCATAAACCCTCGCATCCCTACAATGCCGGGACGGAGCACGTTGGGTTCTCAACAACCAGGCAGACATTGCTTGCACCAAACGCGAAGCGCCGTGGGGTATTGGGCGAGTCGCATGGAGGGTGAGCTGCAACCTGCTAAGAACCGCCTGTGAGGCGGACTTGCATATAGACGACAGCCTCCAACGAATTAATTTAATTTCTGGTATGGCAACTTCCAGAAAAAGCAATGGGTATTACTATATATCTGCCTTGTGGGTGCCTTACCATATACACACTACGTGATACGATAATTCCCAACAACCTCGCACAAATGATCTAACAAGACCGCCCGCCTGAGTGACCGCCGAAAAAAAAAACAAACAAACAAACAAACAAACAAAACGGTACCCTTGTTGTCTAGCTCACGCAGAAAGAGGCGTGTTTTACAGCGTCCTCGCCAACCGACGCCAACCCAAACTATCTGAATTTTCGAATATATTTATTAGGGGGGGGTGCCTTACCAAAACAAAATACACTAAGGAATACTTTCCATTCCAGCATTTCCCGAGCTCGACGCACATTGGTCGAGCGCCCCCCCCCCACCCCACGCCCTTGGGCACGAAGAGGCCGCGGCGCGCCCGACAGGAGTTGCCGCTCAGGGGAACCCCCCAGTATAGCCTCGCCCGGGGACGATCGGACCCCATCCGCGGTTCGGAAATCCCTCCGTATCTCTACAACTCAAACCACACCGGGGACGAGAACAATGATCCCTCGGCTCAAAACCGCCGCGCGCGCGGTAGAAACTCTAGGCCCACCGGCCGATCGCAGATTGGCTGGGGTTGGAGATGCAAATAGCGCCACCTGAGGACGATAGAGCTCTATCCCCGGATCGGAAATCCCTCCATACATCGACTCCAACGGTCCGGGGACGAAAAGTGATTTTACCCGGGTCGAACCCGTCCCTCGCGGTGTCAAAACCCCAGCCCCACCAGCCGATAGCTGATTGGGTGGGCCTCGGTAAAGCCAGCACCACCGAGGGGCGATAGGGTCCCATCCCCGGTTCGACAATCCCACCATACATCTACAACTCCAACAACCCGTCGACGAATACCGAGTTCACCCGGGTCGACACCGCCCCGCACGGGGTGGAAACCCCGAAACCCACTGGGTTATCACTGGTTGGCTAGTAGGCCCAACGTACGAAGACGAGTCTTAAGACTCGTCTTGATCCGTTTCCCAGGTAGAGGCTTGTCTTAATCGCTGTATGGCAGCTTACCACGTCTCAAAGTCGTCATACAATATACTTGGCGCAGCTTAGCATGTCTTATAGGTGGTGGTGACGGCGGAAGCGAGCCTCGGGAATGTACCGGGAACAGCAGCAGTTAGATCGATGACTCCAAGTTATTTTTCTCGAACCTTCTCGCTACTGTTCCAGTTTTTCCGGACATTTTCCCCTATCCCTGGCGAAAAGCCAACCCTCTCCCCCAGATTTTCGAAATTTCATTATTTGTAAAATAAATTGTTGTTTTCAAATTCGGAAATCATGATCTCATAACACAGCAGTTTATCTGCTCCTCGAAAAAGGGCCCCTTTTTACTGTACCCCTCGAAATCCCGTGCTAAATCCCTAGACTGTGATAACAAGTATCGGATTCCATCGGGAAAGAAAAGACAACTCTCGACGAGCGACACTTTGGCTAGGGTAGCTTTGAGGGTCTGCCACACGCGGGAACGATAAGTTGTCATCCCCTGATGAGCAAAATAATACAAATATCTACATCTCCGACAAACCGAGGACAAAGCAAATGGTGGCCCGGGTCGATACCAACCAGCACAGTGTGTAAACCCCAACCCCACTGTCCATCACTGATTGGCTGAGGTTCGGGGAGCCAGCGCCACCCTGGGAACATGGCATGTCATCCCCAAATGACATTCACTGCAATACATATACCTCCCGGCCGGTTACCGCCCCGCATAGTGTGGAAACCCCAACCCCACTGGGTCTGTCACTGTTTGGCTGCGATTCGGGGAGCCAGCGCCACCCGCGGAGGATAATGTCCCATCTCCGCATCATAAACACTTCCATACATGAACAACTCCAAAGCACCGGGGACAAAGACGGGGATTCCCCGGGTCGACACTAACTTGCACGGTGTGTAAATCCCAGCCACACCGGCCGATTGTTGATTGGCTAGAGCTACACGGGGATGACAATGTCCCAACCCCGAATCGCAAATGCCTCCATATCAATATTATCCACCAACGGGGAACGAACAAGGAGTTCCCCCGTTATGACAGCTCGTGTGGAAGCCCCAACCCCACCGGTCGATCCTTGGTCGGCTGTGGGTCGATAACGAAGCAAGCGCCACCCGGGGACGAGAGGGATTGGAAACCCCTCCATGAATCTACAAATGCAACAACGCGGGGACAAAAATCGAATTCACCCGGGTCGACACCGCCCCGCACGATGTGCAAATCCCAAACCCACTGGCTGTATCACTGACTGGCTGGGGCTCGGGCGAAGCCAGCCCCACTCGGGGACGATAAAGTTCACCCCTGGATCGTACATCGTGGCATGCAATCACAGCTCCGCACACGGGGACGATAGTATACCATCCCCGGTTTGGAACTGCCTCCGTGTCTCTACAACCCCGACCACCGGGGACAAAATATATTATCCTCCGGGTCGAAACCACCCCGCACGTGTGGAACCCCCAGCCCCACCGGCCGATCGCTGTTTGGCTGGGTCTCCAACCTGAACTCGGCGCAAATCGGGGATGCTAGTGGTCCATCCCCGGATCAGAAACCCGTCCAAACATCTATAAATCCAACAGCCCGGAGAAAATAAAAGAGACCCCCCAGGTCGATACCGCCGCTCACGGTGTGGATACCCCAGCCCCGCCGCTACTTATGATTGACCGTGAGACGAAAATAAAGCCAGCTCCAACCGGGGACAATAGGGCCACATCTCCGGATCTTGAAATACGTCTACACATGTACAACGCCAACTATCGGGGGACGAAAAAAGCTTTCACTGGGTCGACACGGGCCCCGCACGGTGAGGAAACCCCAACCCCACCAACCGATTGCTGATTACCTGCGGCTCGAACATAAAGCCAGCGCTACTCGGGGAAGATAGGACCTCATCTCCGAATCATAAATCCCTCCATACATATACATATCCAACATTTCAGGGACGGACGCCGAGCCACTCCGGGTCGACACCGCCCCGCACGGTGTAAAACCCCCGCCCAAACGGTCGATCGCTGATTGGCTGGGGCTCAAAAATGAAGCCAGCGCCACCAGGGGGCGATAAGGAACCATCCCTGGATTGGAAACGTGTGGCAAGGTGTCGGTTCGACTAGCCCTTTAATTATACTATTTGTTTTATTTCGTTTGCTTGTTTCTTGTTGAGCTGTTCACTGGGGTCGGCGCGGCAGAGGTAGTACCGGCTCTTGACACCGCTATTGGTGAGAGTACAAAGGAGATGGCAGATGGTGTGGCATGGTTCCCGTATCGGCTTCGTAGCAGAGATAGGAACTTGTTGCTACCATCGCCTTGAAAACGGTTTTTATCTTTTTCTCTCTTGTGTCTTTTTTCTTGCGTTTTTGCTTTGTTTCTCCTTTTGTTTCCTTTCCCCCCCGCCGTCCCTTGCCAGTATCTTCGTCTTCTTCATGTTTCTTCGACCGTGCAGCAGCTATATGTTCCTCTTGAGCACGTATGTTTTTCTTCTATGGGCGCTTCTGTCTCCTTGCGTCATTTGAATTATGTTTCATTTCATAATTGGTTTTGTTTCATTGTACTTTTGTTCGTATTGTTTTGTTTGGCTCGTGTCGTTGTGTTCTGGTACCCGGTACGTTGGCATTTCACTTGCTTTACCCATTCATTTGAGAAAATTTTGTTTTGTTTTTTCTCTGTCTCACGCTGTGACCACAAAATTTGTATCTCTCTAGGATTAGGCATCAAGACAGACACTGGGTGTACTTATGTAGTTGGGTAGAAAGAACGTGTTTATTGTGAAGACAACACACACGCTACGTAGAATCAAGTCACGTTCTATATCCCCCACAAAACTAAGTAGTTTTCGTCTCACTAAAAAAACGAGTCAATTTCGACCAACACAAAACTCGAGTCAATATCGATCCGAACACTAAACCCAAGGCATTGCGGCCACCCACACATAAACCAAGTCAATCGAAACCCACACTAAAAACACGTCAGGTTCGGCCCGCAGACCCAAGGCAAGTCAATTTCGACCACCTACGCGGTACTCGAAACCAGGCCTTTTCCCCCCCACACTAAACCCAAGGCATTTGGGCCCCCACACCAAAACAAGTCAACTTCGACCCCCATACTAAAATCAAGCTACTTTCGATCCCATACTAAAACCAAGCCAGTTCCGACCCCACACAAAAACCAAGTCGGTTTTTTAGGTGTGGTCGAGAGTTCTACCTCCTTTGGTGCATCATTTTCTATCTGCGTTTAGATATATATATATCTTTGAATGCCGGCACCCATGCGGATCCCTTGTATATTATATTATCCCACTACTGCTGTACTGTTGGATATCGGAATGGAGGTATGTTTTGACCCAAAAACGTTGAAGGTTGTACGAAACTACCTCTCTAAAGACAAAAAAACAGGACAAAATCAAAGAGATCAAAGTAGCATCGGAAATCCTTAATTACTCGATTTGACACTACGTCAACGGTGCAAGTTATATCCGGAAATTATCAGAAGTGGAAACGAGTTGGACGCTGACACTCGACATACATCTGCGGCTGGTATAGATGAAGGGGCTTGTCACATATTGGGCTATACTGTTATTATCTGGCGCTTTCATAGGCGGGATAATATGTTTTTTTCATACTTCTTGCTCATTGAGCGAGGGCAATATTTGTCTCACGTTGATGTAGAAACTTATGACACCTTGAAATGCGTTCGGGCATGGTCCTCACAGCAGCACAACCCGCGACTAATTTCATTTAGCAGTTGTAGACAATTTTCGAACAGCAAATAGAAAATGGCCTCGTCGCCGCTTTTCGATCAGCAAGAAATTTGCCTTCGTCATAGCGAACAAAATAATTCCTCAGGGAAGTACGACTAAAGGGAAACCGAGAAGATGCGGGCGGGCCAGGATGGAAACGTATCTAGAACGAACCGGACAGTCGATTCCAGAGGCTTCGGCGGTCGCACACCGGACGGCCGCCATTGACAGCGGTGGTCCCGTCACGGCCGATTCCATCCGTGCGGTGACTCCCACCAAAGTCGCGCGGAGGCCTCTGACGCGAATGCATAGCTCTAAAGCGCAGCTGGTAAAACCTCCGTCGCGAGTCAGACGTGGTGCCGGCCAGGACCCGGGCTGAGCTGTGCGACCAGCAGAAAGCTCTATCTTCCAACAGTGAAGTGCAGCCAGCTCACGCTCAAGCGTCCGTGTGTTGCAGCTAGGTGTTCTGCCCCCGGTGACGTGTAGCAACCCAATTCGTGTACGAGTATGATAACAGGGAGGCAGCGCAGCAGCTCAAAACATGTTTAGCTTTTGTACGTACGAGTAGGTCAAGCTCTCACGCCGTCGGAAACAGGAAAGATGCATACACAAAACTTGAAAAAATATATATCGAGCAAATGTGTTTCCCCCCATCGCTGATTGGTTGATCGTGAATGACTGATAATAGCAGTTTAAAGATCCCGGACAATGTTAATTTAGGTCATATTGTCTGCGCTTTTCTTGAATAAAATGAAGCCAAACAAGGTATTTTTGGCCTCCGGCGACGCCTTCAACAGGATCCTCCGGAAGCGCCTCAGGCGGGCCCTCCGTGGGCGCCTCCAGCAGGGCCCCCTCAGCCGGGAGGAGCTTTTTTGGCTCGCTTCGCTCGCCTGATTTTAGACGGCAAGTCGGCTTCGTCGACTAGCGACTAGTTATTATTATAGTCGTGAAATTAAACCGACTCACAGCCCTACCAATGATCCTTATATTTTCGTTCAGAATGGTACAGCAAAGCTCACTCCAAGTACCGTCATCACGTTCTCGCGGTTTTCCCGTTCCAGAGCGTTTCAGTTCCGCCTCGCGGCATCGGTAGAGAGAGTGCGAGGCATAATGATCGAGACACTGCGTCTCACATCGCGCTGAGTCCTGGCCGTCGCGTGCTGAGCGCTGCAACAGTCGTGGCCGTGTCACAACCCCGAGGAAGTCCTGACAGCCATGCAGCCAGCCTAGCTGCTGACTAATAATTTCGAACTACGAAATCGGCAGATGATTGGCTGACCAAATCCATGCCAGAGGCCGCTGGAAACTTCTAGGAGATTGGCGCTGATAAAACCATCAAGGTTCCGCCACACCCCAGGTAAGATAGGGTACCCTCCCCAGATCGTGAATCCCTCCTTTCCATTACAACTCCGACCAACCGGGGACGAAAAAGGCGACCCCCCCGGGTCGACACCGCCCCGCACGGTGTGGAAACCCCACCCACATCAGCTGATAACTGATTGGCTGAGGCTCATGGAGCCAGCGGCACACAGGGACGATAGAGTCCAATCCCCTCATCATGAATCCTTCCATGTATATACATCTCCAACAACGCGGATACGAAAACAGACATCCCCGCCGCGCAAGGTGTGGAAACCCAAAACACAGTGGCTGATTTAGGGTTTTATGGAGCTCATGGAGACAGCCCGCGGCGAGGATTGTCCACTCGGACAAGGCCGGGGTCCCACCGCACCAGGGGACGACAAGGTCACATCCCCTTTTCAGAAATCCTTCAATGGATCGGAAAACACCAAAAAGAACTGGGAGGAAAGCGGAGTTCTGCCTGGCCGATACCGCCCCGCAAGGTGTGGAAACCCTTCCCCATTTGGCTGATTGCTGATTGGACTAGGGCGTATGGGGCCTGCGCGTGGCTGGAGTTTCTCCTCGGGGCAATACCGAGATCCCGCTGCACCCGGGGATGATAGTGTCCCATCCCCGGATCAGAAATCCTTCAATAGATCTACAACTCCAACAATCCGGGGACGAAAACGGATGTCCCCCGGCTCGATACCGCCTCGCAAGGTGTGGGAACCCCACCCCCATCGGCTGATTGCTGATTGGGTGGGGCTTATGGAGCCAGCGCGTGGCCGGAGTTGCCCCTCGGGGCAACGCCGAGGTCCCGTCGCAGCCGGGGATGATGGTGTCCCATCCCCGGATCAGAGAATCTTCCATACATCTACAACTCCAATAATCCGGGGACGAAAACGGAGTTCCCCCAGGTCGATACCGCCTCGCAAGGTGTGGAAACCCCACCCCCATCGGCTGATTGCCATTGGCCGGGGCTTATGGAGCCAGGGCGTGGCTGGAGTTGCCCCTCGGGACAACGCCGAGGTCCCGTCGCAGCCGGGGATGATAGTGTCCCATCCTCGGATCAGAAATCCTTCCATACATCTACAACTCCATCAATCCGGGGACGAAAACGGATCTCCCCCTGGTCGATACCGGCCCGCACGATGGTTCTTACATTTTCTGTCAGAGTTGTACATCACACCATACGACTACTGCTGTACCAGGTATTACATACTACTATTGGAAATGCAGGGCTAGCGCCACGGGCGGAGCCGTGGCCGTACCGCTAGTGTAATACAAAATCGCATGCTGAATGGTTTTTAATTATTTATTGCGCCACTCCCTTAGGCACGTCCCGGAGGGCAACCTTGTATATTAGTGCTGGAACTCCATTTGGCCTGCCTCCTGTTGTACTTAAAGGATAAACAATAGTAATGTTACTGCTGTCAGTTCGTGTACAGGGCTGTGCACCGAAGCTGCAGTTGGACATGTCGGCAATGTGTGCCCTCTCTCCGACTTTTTTCTCTACGTACAGGATACGGAGACAGACCGAAGTGCGAGAGAAAAGCAGTTACCTACGGCTGTTCCTGTTTATTTGTGCCTAATGTTGCACGTTTACGGCGTATAACGGCCATCCCTGCCAGTAAGCAGCAGATTTAGCACAAACGACGAAGAGAATAACTGAAATTTAACCTACCGCTACCGTTGAGACATAATGGGTTCTGTGGTTCCTAGTGCTGTAGGATCCTAACATGACATACACACGGCCACGCATAAACACGCAGAAGCACCGTGCGTGGCCGTCACAAAGGGAAAGCTTGGGAGCACATGGCCGCCACAAAGTGATGCGCTTGCGATGCTATACAAGTACCCAGCAAGCGGAAAGCAGCAACTACTGTATACCACTCTGGGCGAAAATATAACGACCCTTTCGTATTCACATTAATGCATAAACCGTACGTAACTTTTCGCCCAGAGTGGTGACAAAAAAAAAGATGAAAATACATAGCCGAAAATGCGTATCTCCCACAGAGCTAAACCGCTGGGTTCCTGATTCCTACTGATGTAGGACCCCGAGATGACCTACACGCATGCGCGCACGCTCAAGCACACGCGTGCCGAAACGTCGTACGTGGCTATCACAAAGGGAAAAGCACGGCTGCTGTACCGTATCTGCCTAGCCGTTCAGGGTTGCCGTCGGCTATGGTACATCGGAAATAGCAGAGCTGTGCTGTAGGATCCCAATACAAAATACACTCTGTACACACACCCGTGCACGCTCACGCACACACGCAGCGGCAACGTTCGTGGCTATCACAAAGGCAAGAGCTTGAAACTCGGCTGTTGTACCATGGCTGCCTGGCCTTTGAGGCTTGCTGTGGACTGTGTGTGGTACGCTAAGAACAGCAGAACAGCACCTCTGGGTGAAAACACAAACATGATCAAACGGCAATCGGGGTTCCATGCACCTGCTTGGCTCTAGCAGGTCGGAAGGCCTCCTCGTCGTTACTTGCCAGATTTCGCTACTTTAGAGGCCACGGACCTCGGCCGGGGTCCGCATTTGCGCCGTGGTGGATACGCGGCCCCCCTTCGTGCCACGCCGCCGAGAATGCGAGAGAGGACCGGCGGCCGGGAAAGAAAAGTTATGTCTTCCGCAAAACAAAGTGTATTTTATACATAGACATTCAAAAGCGCATACAAAAAGGATATATCATCTGGGGGTCCTCACAAAATAACATTTGGGATACGCGCACCACGCACAACTATTTTGAGAGGGGCAGAGCCCTTTGGCAAGGGCGTTCCACCACCGTTGGCGGTACGCGCCTGAGGCCCCGGCAAAGCCTGCTGCCCCAACACGTCCTGCTGAAGTGCCCTGAGCCTTGACCGCCACGATCAAATCTAATTTCGCCCGTCCTCGGGGCGCTCCTGCGGCCCCTGCGCGTCGAGCTCATGAAACAGAGTCTGACGTAGCTGCAACACAGCTAGGGGGGCAGCATCAACCACAGTACCACTCGCATCGTTATCACCCGCCTCTGCTGCCTCAGTGGATGGGTCAAGTGTATCAAGTATTACACATCGGGCCGCTATCACACACCCCCACACAAGAAACCACTGCCGGTGATTAATAAAGCAATACTCGAATAAAGCATACCCAGTATCACCGGGGTTCGTTAGAAACCACAAGACCACGAAACACCACCCCGGGTGGTGCAAAACAAAACGCGCGAAAATATCATCGAGCGTGGGTCCTAGGCCAAATACGGTAACCGGCGAAGGCGACCACCCAGCTGAGGTTGTGGAGGAGTTCCACATCGAGTTCGAGAGAAACTCGGACGGGGGGGGGTAACGTGCACGGTCACAATGGGAACGGGGGCAGACCGTTCGTATGGACGGGTCTCCTCGCTTAAACAGGCGAAATCGAGGCCTGTCGCGTGTTTGTGAAGGGTGACCGGGGAAATTTGGAAGAGGGGACGCCCAGACGACCAACAACGGGGGTTCCACCCCCGCCAGCATTTGGACTCGAAACTGCTCTCTTGGAGACTGCTAGTGTAGGGGGGGTGTACTCATATCGTGCACAGCCGTAGTCGTATGACCATAGACCCTCGCATCCCTACAATGCCGCGACGAAGCACGTTGGGTTTTCACCAACCAGGCAGACATTGCTTGCACCAAGCGCAAAGCGCCGTGATGTATTGGGCGAGTCGCATGGAGGGTGAGCTGCATCCTGCCAAGAACCGCCTCTGAGGCGGACTAGCATATGGACGACAGCCTCCAATGAATTGATTAACTTTCTAGTGTGGCCACTTCCAGAGACAGCAATGGGTATCACTACGTATCTGCCTCGTGGATGCCTTACCATATACACACGACGTGATAGGATAATTCCCCTTGTGCGGAGATGAGGTTATCAACCCCGCACAAATGATCTAACAAGACCGCCAGCATGGGTGACCGCCAAAAAAAAAAAAAAACGGTACCCTGGCTGTCGAGCTCACGCAGTGAGAGGCGTGTTTTACAGCGTCGTTGCCAACCGACGCCAACCCAACCTATACCTATATATATATTTATAGGGGGGTTAGGGGGGGGGGTACTCATGTCGTGCACGGCCGTAGTCGATTGACCATTGATCCTACAATGCCGGGACGGAGCACGTTGGGTTTTCACCAACCAGGCAGATATTGATTGCACCAAGCGCGAAGCGCCGTAAGGTATCGGCGAGTCGCATGGAGTGTGAGCTGCATCCTGCTAAGTCTGTTAGGCGGACTTGCATACGGACGACAGCCTCCAATGAAAAACATTAAATTTATGGTGTGACCACCTCCACAGGCAGCAATGAGTGTGACTATGTATCTGCCTCGTAGGTGTCTTACCATATACACTACGTGATACGATCATTCCCCTTGTGCGGAATTAAGGTTCTCAACCCAGCACAAATGATCCAACGAGACCGCCATCCTTGAAAACCGCCAGAAAAAAGAACAAATAAAAAGGTACCCTGGTCGTCTAGCTCACGCAGTGAGAGGCGTGTTTTACAGCGTCGTCGCCAACCAACGCCAACCGAACCTCTATAAATATATCTATGTTAGTTATGTTATCACATATGCACATCCTTAGGTCTGCGGATATCTCCAGCCTCCGACCTCCTCTCCACGCGGTTTCTTCGCTGAGGCGTGCCCTCGCCTCCACCGCGGCAGCCGGCGCCGACGATACGCTTCCTCGCCGCCGCACGCTCTCGCGCGGGGCCTCAACGTCGGAATCTACGGCGGGTATCTCCGCCATCTACGAGCCCATTCTGCCCTCTCAACGTTTGACCCAAACGTCTCGTCACACAAATAATATTGTATCGTTATTGTTTCGGGGGCGTGCTCTCCGGCCTCCGGTGTCTTGGGCGGGTCGGCCGCCCTGCCAGGGCCGACATCGTGGGGACCTATGAGGGCGAACGCAAGGTCGAGATCTACGACATGTTTCGTACTCCCGGAACAAACGCGCCGTCCAAGTTTCGTTGCGATGACGTACGAAACGTCTGCATACGTCAGATACGCCGCTCACTGTTATTGTTTTAGAGACAGGAGCTAACCCTGCACAAACCGAAGGAGAGCCTGGATCTGCATCGTGAAAAAAAGCGAGCCCATGGCCGAAGCCGACTATGGCGAGCGCAGGCGTGGAGAGGAGGGGGGGGGGGGGNNNNAGGGGCCGGGGGCGGGGGGGGGGGGGGGGGGGGGGGGGGGGGGGGGGGGGGGGGGGGGGGGGGGAAGGAGGGGGTTGGCCGGTTTCGCGTCTCGCCGTCACGCGCACGTAGCGGGAGCACGGTCGAACAAAGAGGGCTCAAGAGCTTGAAATAAAAAAAATGTGCACGACTCTGACAGCAATCTGGACGGAAATATAAGGACCGTTGTACCATAAATATCAAGTTTAAACGGTCCCTACATTTCCGCCCAGAGTGGTGCCGACTTAACTCAGATACGAAATTAGTCCCCGTGTCGGTGACTCGTCGAACGAGCTCAAATGGCGTGCCCGTCAAGCGCGCCCGGAGATTATGGGGCTTTCTGAGACAGAGGACGGAGAGCCTCGATACGCTCGAATCGGGGACCTCGGCGGAGGAAGGACGATTGGGGATACGAGGCTATCGTGAGAATCGCCTGAAAAATAGTGTTCGTCTCGTGCTCGTGAAAAGGGTGGCTTTTCCATTCAAAACGTATTTTGGTAGGGGGCGCGGTTCGTTTGAAAAAATTGTTTTTTTGTCGTGTAGTTTTGTTGTGATTTCGTTGGCTTTTACTTGATAGTCTTTTTGCGCTTTTCTTGTATGTCGTGTGATTTTTTTGTGGTGTTTCGTGTGGTTCAGTTTGATTTATTTTATGTTTTTGTTGTTGTTGTGTTTCATTCTACTATCTCATGCGACTTCGGGTGGTTTTGTATTATTTTGTTTGGTTTTGTTGCGATTTCGTTTTTTTATGAGATCTGTGGTGTTTTGTGATTTTGTGTGATTCCAAGTGATTTTGTGGGCATTTCGTGTGATTTCGTGCGATTGCGTGTGTTCCCCATTGATTTTGTGAGGAAACCGTGTAATTGTTTCACATTTTTTTTAATTTTGTTGCAGTTTCGTGTGATTTCATGTGATTTGGTGCGATTTAGAGTGATTTTGGGTGATTAAATGTTATTTTGTTGCGATATTTTCGGACTTTGTTTTATTTCAGTGAGATTCCGTTGACTGTGGCAAACTGTTGGGTGGTTTTATTGGCATGCACTGTGCTTTAGTGTGTCTCCGTGTGGTTTCGTGCGATTTTGGGGTGATTTGGTGTTGTACGATTTCGTTTTGTTCTTTTTTTTAGGTTGTCTGTTTTCATGTAATTCGTTTGGTGTTGTTGGGTTTTCGTGTATTATAGGGTGATTCGGAAGGATTTAAAAACTCGTACACGACTTTCCCACGGGACAACCAACGGTAGCATAACCCATAAGCAGCTAGGCTAGAAGTTTGGGGACAATAAGGAAGAGAAGGAACCCGCAGAAAGGAGAAGAGTCAAACGAGCGACGTCATTGAGATAAGAGAAGGGTCAACAAGTATGGGTGTGATATCATGCCGCAGCAGAGAGGCCTCATTGATCCCCAACTATGCACGATTTTACCTACGACGCAATGTTACAACATAAATCTGAAACAGTGATTGAGTCTCACTCCAGCGATATCGCAGCTCTACAACAGCAAGACAAAGTAGTTCGAGGATAGGAAAAAAACAGACCATCCCGCCCGCCCATCGTTGGTAGCGAGGTGTACCATCGACAACGACATTAGTTTTGTTAGTGTTTATTTTACCGGGGTAGCTACTCTCTGCGACGAGGTGCCGCGTTGATTGCTAGACAATCAACGCGGCAGTAGTAACCCTGGGTGAGCGTCTCCGGCTGGTCGCAGCACGAGGCCTCATTGATCTCAAACGATATACGATTTAACCTACGACTCAATGTTACAAAAGTATTGTTGGGTTTTCCTGGATTATTGTTACGATTTCGGGCAGTACTGTTAACATTTCCTGGGATTTCGAGTGCTTTTGTGTGATTTTGGGTAATTATTTAGCATCATGTGTGATTGTGTGAGTTTTTGTGTAGATTTATGTGATTCCTTTTATTTCGTGGGGTATTTTGTATTTGTTCGCGTGGTTTCGTGTGATTTTGTGTTATCTTGTTTTGCGATTTTGTGGTATTTCGAGTGGTTTCGGATGATGTTGGTTGATTTCGTTCGATCTTGTAGTATGTTGTTGTGATTTCGTTCGAATACACATGTGTGTTTTCGTGTGGTTTTGTTTGATTTTGTGGGGATTTCGCGGGATATCGTGTGTTTTCGAGTAATTTTGTTGCGATTTTGCGGGAGTTCGAGGGGCTTCGTTATTTGTATGACATACTCGTAGCATGATTGCGTATGCTTTGTTTTTAGTCCTTGTGAATAAAAATCGATTTTGTTGGAATTTCGTGCGTTTTTGCGCGATTTCGGTAGCTTAGTTGCGAAATCCACTTCAAACTGCTGTCGTCATCGCGGTATCATCACGCCCGTGCTGCTATTCATGCTCTCATTACGTTGTTGCATTTAATCATTTATCCCATTCCCCGCCTTCGCACACGGCATTTGGTTGCATTCCGCGTTCATGTCGCTTTTCGGTGTTCCCTGTATCTCTCTCTTTTTCCCCAGCTTCGCCCAACCTCGCCCGTTGTTGTTTTACATCGTGCCCAGCTACATCGTTATTTTATGCTGTCCGCGAACTACATATTTGTTTTTTTTCAAACAAGAGCTAGCTGTGAGATCCAGGATTTCGTCGAAACTCGTGTTTCTCTTTTAGTTTCTCTTCCCTCCACAAGTTATGTTCCTACTTCTTCATGCTATTCATACGATGCTCATTCTCTGTTCCCTCTTCGCCCTACTACATTGTTCGTAATGATACGCACCAGATATATATGAAAATAGCATTTTTTTATCTAACTCTTGGCATTACTTCTTACTCCCATTATGGTAAGTATGCTGCTGATATTTGCGGCATGTGTGACGCTGCGATTGGCGGCCGTCCAGGCCGCCGGCAGAGCCCTTTGTAAATATATACCATATTCAAAGGGGCGGAGGGGCGCGATGACGCACGCGAGGGGCGCAAGAACCTGGTCCAATAGCGAGCTGGACAAAGTGTTGATGTTGTCAAGACCGCACGCGGGCAAGATGTCGGCAAGCAAGAGTGGTTTGCCGTTCACTTTGGACCACTCTGAAAAACACTGGGACAAGCGCCTCCCAAAGCGGCTCATATCATCCGTAGACACCGACTTGTGGATGATCGTCTTGCTGGGAATGAGCTGCGGGCGTCTTGTTCCACTTGGCGAAGGGGCGGCTGAAGTCACGGTGTGGCCAGTGGTGGGTGGGGGTACCAAACACCTCTTGGTGAACAGGGTGTGCAAATCAACCTGCCAACTACAGGACGAGAGCGAATCGGCGTGTCCCGAAGACGGGTTGAGCAGCTGGTGTTCGCAAAGATGCGCCTTTTAGTGCTCGTCTACCTCTGGGAAGGCTTTGACTTCCTCCCTACGATGTGCAAGATACCGTTCCTGAGGATGTGCGGTCACCGGTCTTTTCGCAAACCTAAAATGTTTTAAACAAGGTGGGATGTGGATCGTGGACCTTTGCAAGGGTATTAAGCGTTTGGCTACCTCGTGGTTCTTTCAGCACGAGGCAGCGTTCGTTCGAGCAGGAAATTAATCATCGGGGACATATTTCCTTGGAACGGTGGCGTCGAAGAGAAGGTCAAGTGCATCGGGCTGTTCGTGTTCGTCAAGCACAGGCTCCAAGTCAAGGTGTCAAAGCTGGAGTTCAAGGGTGAGGGGTGGGGTGTCGACCCAAGAGGAAAGACGAATAGGGATGAACCTGTGACGGCAGACTCAGGTGGGGATTAGGATCAGTTACATTCCGGGTGAAGTCGACCCTGATATCCTAGGTTGGTTGTCCAGCGAGTCCGACCTCAACCACGTTTCGGTTACTACTGTAGTTCGGAATTCAATGTTGAGGGTTTCACGGGGAAAGGGATATATTGGGCGGATAAGATGGACTACATTAACATGGGCGAGGGAGCTACGGGCAACGGTGAGATGCATAATATTTCTACGTCAAGTACAGAAAGAAAGAAATATGAGTTTTGTTGTCAACCAACCGAATTAAGTTTTGGTAGTCATGGACTCTGCCGACGTATGGGCTCTACCGACGTAAGTAGTGTTCTGGCGAGAGGCAAGGAGGACGGAAGAGGTGTTACCTATCCTCGAGTGCCTCGTGCTTGATGTGCATAGCTGCGTGAATAGAGCAGAGGCACACGAGCTAACGGCACGGCACTGCCCGCTGCCGACTGATAGGCCTAGCCTAGGCCTACTGTTGTGGTTTCTCTATAACTACGGATGGGCGTGCTCGCGGCATTCATTCGGAAGGATGGCTGTTTCGTGGGACATCAGAAGAAGATTATCGACACCTCGCGGGTATGTGTGGGGAGATATGCCCCGTGCTGTGACTCATATATAGCGTTTAGGTGTGATTGTTATACCAGGTATATGCCTTAACTATAGAGTTCGAACTCATCACTGGTTTCTTGGCGCGCCGATGAGCGAGTTCCAGGTTGACCATGCCTGTTACTCGTACATATTTGCTTGTGATGCGACATGTACGAGTACAAACAGGTGCTTGTGCTGAGCCTTCTAGCAAGCAGCACGTACAAGTACATTACTATAACAGTACACGTACAGGTACACATGAAGTGTTAGTATATCAAGCAGTATCATATCTGTGTATATGGTACAAGGGCTCCGCATGGCACCCATGCTCCGGATGGGAAAATATACCTCAGTGTCGTACGACGTGGCGCTCGTTCATGACGGAGATCTGTGTTGTTAATAAATCTACGTAAAAACATATGTAGTGCGACAGATCAAGGTACTGCCAAGTGTTCGAGAATGAATCAGATTAATAAAGTGCTGTAAATATTAGCGCCTGCTGGGGTAAGGGTCGTTCTTATCGAGCAACTTGTTTCCAAAAATTCCGATTTTTTTTCCAAAATAAACTGGAAAATCAAGAGAAGAACAGGATTCATTTGAAAAATTGGAATTTTAACAGAGGACAAAATATTTGGAAGGCTTCGCATTCCAATATTTTTTTTAATATTTATGGAAAAAAAGGAAGTCCTAAAAATTGCGCGAAAAAATAATTTGGAAATTTTGGAAAAAAGGTGCTCGATAAGAACGACCCTAAGGCGTCAATGGTTGCAAAGACCATTATTAAAAGTAAGGATAAAACAAAAAAATGCAATACGTGAAAAAATCGCCAGAGCATATTGCCTGAGCGCCTGGCGGGGCAAGGTGACAATAGTCGCGGAGACCTCAATAACGCAAAACAATTGTATTGAAAAAACAGGGTTGTTGCCTAAGAACGCCAAACGCATTATTTGAAAAAGAGGCAGCATATGTTTCGAGGGCCTGGCGGGTCAAGGCGTTGATGGTCGCGGATATTAAAAATAAAGCGAGTTATAAACGAAAAAAGAGGATTGTGGCTCAGCCTGAGAAACCAAACTGCAGAATAAAAAGTGCAGTAGAAACATAGTATATCCTGAGCGCCTGCCGGGGTAAGGCCTTAATGGTCGCGGAGACAAAAAATAAGACAAAGCGCAATATTTTAAAAACAGGGTTATTGCTCAGCCAAATAAACCAAAATGCATCACAAAAAGAGTAAAACAAACGTATATCCAGAGCGCCTGCCACGGCAAGGCGTAGGTGCTCAGCCTCAGCATCTGAAGAAGTACATACTTCGGTCCAGAATGCCGTCAACTTTGTTTTCGACTCAATCTACAAAGAAACATACCCTCAAGGGTACGGCAAACCCGGTTGAAACCCGGCAGGAAAGATCCAAGAAACAGATTAAAAGAGCGTATGATATGATTACAATCGTGTAAGATCGATGTCAACAGCGGGTAGGAACACATACAGAATGAGTACCAAAGGTAATATTCAATATCAGATCCGAGACAAAAAAAAAACGAAAAAAACAAAGTGGTTGCGGGATTCGAACTCATGCGATTCAATCTGAAGTCGGTCGTTGAGCACCTCACCTAAAATATAAGTTTGCAATTTTAAGGCCTGATTTACTTATATTATACCTGGTACGGCAGCGATAATTCGTCCGAGAAAAATATTGCTCGTAGCGACGTATTAAACCGAGTTTTTCGTTTGTCCAAACTGCTGCTGCTGCTTGCTGCTGTAGTTCCTGTACCTACATGTACGGTGGATACTAGTGATACTACTGCTGTACAGTAGTACTACAGCAGTACTATATACGACCAGGTATTTTTAATACTACTGTGCTGCTGGTGTACGAGTAGTACACAGAGTACAGTATATTCAGCCGAAATTATTGTTATCGTGTTGTACTTGTGTCCTCACTCGTATTCCCACGAGGTAAGGCGGAGGAGATGGAAGGGGCTAAAGACGACCTGCCCAGGGAGGTAGTCGAAAGTAAGCGGTAGTCCGAGCTATCAAAGAAAAGAGCTACGACGTACGATGTATGTATATCGAAGCTCCCGGCAAGTAAAAACACGATATGCTGCTGGAACCGAACACCAAACATATCCACAGAAGAAGAACGAACGGAGAACCTCGCTATATCTCGGATCTCCAAGAAACAACGACGAAATAATCTTGCTGGTACTCTAAATACTACTGCTGTGCTGCTGTTGTACGAGTAGTACACAGAGTACTGCAGTATTCAGCCGAGATGATTGTTATCGTATCGTACTTGCGTCCTCACTCGTATTGCCACGAGGTAAGGCGACGGAGATGGAAGAGGCGAAAGACGACCTGCCCAGGGAGGTAGTCGAGAGAAAGCGGTCACTTTCGGGAATCCGAGTTATCAAAGGAAAGAGCTACGACGTACGATGTATGTATATCGAAGCTCCCGGCAAGTAAAAAACGATATGCTGCTGGAACAAAACACCAAATATATCCACATAAAAAGAACGTACGTAGAACCTCGCTATTTCTCGGATCTCCAAGAAACAACCACGAAAAATTCTTGCTGCCTCAGAGAAACAGCCTCGACGTCCCGCACAGAACCTTTCTGCCTCGAAAAAAAGGTCTCGATGTCCCGCCGTCTCGTAAGAGCCCACGGATTGAAGGTCGCCGCGCTCGACGGCGGCACTTGACTCGAGAGTGCGTGCGGGCGGAAAGTCACGAGCGGAGGCTAAAGGAAACGACCCTCGAGAAAAGCGGGCGAGAAAGTCAACGTGAGACCGTCGAAACGGGTCCCGACTGCGAGCCCGGTCTGAAGCGGAGTGCGAGCTCAAGAGGCCCCGCAGCACCTCAGAGAGCGTCAAGCAATGCATATATGTCTACATACACTGCTGTATATATAGCGTGATATATAACACGTTCGGAAAGTCACAGGCTAGATATCACAGCACGGCAAATAATTTGGCTTGACAGTCGTACCTCGTTTACCAATGGGTCGACATCACTCTTGTAGTACCATCCTGTTGACCCTGTGGTAGCATCCAGGGGAGTCATCGAACTACATACAGTAGTACGTATATCCTTTAGTTTGAATGTATCATAGAAGCCATGGCGACGCACCCCCTGAACACAGCTTTTTCCCTTATATGGGGGTCCCTTATGATAAAATTAAATATAAAAACGGGACTATGTACTGTATACACATACCAGGTATTATATGGGTAGCCTACAACAGTACTCGTTCCCACACGAGTACTGCTTTGAAGTAGTACGTGCGTATGACCACGCAAAAAAAAGAAGAGTGAACCCAAAGTAGGTCGTACGAGTACCAGGCGGTAATTACTGGCGACAGGCCGCCAAAGACACTACTGCCTGAATTATGAATACAAACATACGCGTAAGGTATACCTGTGGTCCATATATATACCAATATGAAGCAGGTCGCAACTGCTAGACACTGGGTGTGCTGGATGTCGACGGGTAGAAAGGAAGGTTTAATGTGAAGAACACACATGACCATAAACCCGTGCCAGGCGACACGTACTTTTTAAGGGATGCGTATTTCCTAACCCGGAGCCAAAACAAACAAACAACCAAAATCCGGGAAACAGCCTTTTTCAGCTTTTTCCAAAATATGTTTTTTCCCTATTTCCTCTCGTTCCAGGAATAGGCGTCTTTTTTAGGGGGGGCAAAAATTATAATCTCCGGGTGGCCCATGTACTACATTTAGAAGAAATTGGACAGCGTTCGAGGGAAAAAAATGAGGCTTCGATTAATATGGAGGCGTCATGTCCCCCGGGGATAATAGGGGATGTGAGAGGGAGTAAAAAAACAAAAATCCTCTGAAATCGAAGAAGAAAAAAAAAACTCAAGCCCCTCGCGAGCGTTGTTAATTTGGAGAATTGCGGCTACCGGCAAATGGGCAGCTCTGCTTCTTTGTTATGACAGCCTGGGATTCGTACGTGGGAATGAAAGAGTGGTAACTTCGAGCCGGGCAAAGGGTTATTCATTGAACCCTCTCACAAGTTTTGAGACGCTTTCCGCAGACACCACGAGTACAGGTGTCCACGTTTAACGTTACATATCGTAAGCATCATCCCCATATTATTATATGGTCGGCGCGATGAAATTTCACAATGCATACTGACATCTCGGATTCCGAGATGTTCCGGACGAATGGCGTAACAACTCCAGGAACCATAAGCAGAATGTAGCGCAAAACGTCCTGTGTCCAAGGTGCATCAGATGTACTGAAGCGCTTTTACATTATATTAGAAAAAAAAGCAAAACAAGAACGATTTGAGTGAATTTCTCTTCAACATTCGCAGTTATTACCGGTACTTTTTTATACGGGCAAATGAGGAGTCGTCTCCTTATTTTATGTGTTACATGTATGTATCCCCTAATTTAAAGAGATCTCTCATATTGGGGAATACGTGTATGTATTGATATATCCCATACCGGTATATTTTGTCAACTATTTGCTGAGAAAACATCGAAAAACCGTGATTCCGGCTCAGGGTGCTGTTTTGTTTTCTTTTTTCCCGGTAAATTAGTCGGCAAACCTTGGAAATTCCAGAAAATCCAATATTTCGGGAAAGTTGAAGCAATGATAGGTGTTGCCTCGTACTGAAGTATATTATTTCTTCAAAAAACGAGAATCTGCGGAGCGATAGATCGAACTTCGAGAACTATTAATAGGGGCAAATATGGAATTTAACCTCGTTCCCTGGGTATTTTTCAGAAAGGTTTCATTCAATCATGTTGGTCTCATTACGGAGAATTCAGTCCACACGTTGGTTTTCTCCTAGCCGTCGGACACAAGCCACTATTAGTAGTTGAAAATTGCCCAGAAACGGCTGTAAATTCGATCGAGGCAGCCCAAATATTATAGGGGACGAGAAGCCAAGCATTGTTTCAACTGCCAACTCCGAGAAAAAAAAAAAAAAAAAACAAGCGAACAGAAGTGGGGGGGTAGCCAGTTGAATGAAAACTCAGCGAGGGTCGGACGGCTGCCGAGAGAGATAGACATGGTACCCGCTACGGATCGTAGGTTTGGCTATTCGATCCAGCGGCAGCGACCATTGTCACTCCGCTGTTCGTCCAGAGCTTACTGTTTACGTGCCTGTGTTGTGTACGAGAAGGTACCATAACTTATTTGAGGGGACACAGCAGGATATCTCGTCAAAACATACTGTTAACTGATACACCTTGGGTACGCACATTGTATGGCGATACATGTCATACTGGCAGGCATCATGATGCATCATGTACCAGATGCGGCGGAATGAGGGCCCAATAACAGATGGTACAGGCACACAGCAGCAACAGCGTACCACAGGCCAAGACATGTTCTAATACCCTGGATGACGATATATATTCAGGTATCATGATACATATTGCACTAGACGGGGCGGCCCTCCGTCCCACCCCGTGCCGGTGTATGCTTGATACGGCACATTCTGTAAAGGTTCATATCGTAGGCATCACGATACAACGCAATTGAGTAAGTCAAGAAGTACCGAGACCCTCCGGCGACGCCTCAAGACGCGCGGACATACCTGCTGGCGCATGTTTCGGATATATACAGATGTACAACACAAATGAGTGCCGGGCACAATATTGTCGTAGAGGTTGAGTTAAATAGATGCCGGTGCATGCCTCGTCGCCGACGCCCCTCATCCCTCCAAATAGCGCGACATATGTGCCGAGGGTACGTGGTAATGCACATCGAGGGTACGCGTAACGATTCACGCCGTGTCGAGCACTCGTAGCGGGCGTTGTTGATTGGAATACATATGGTGGGGCATCTCAGCGCAATACGCAATTAACGCGGTCCGAGTGCAGGCCACTGCATGGATAATACTCATCCTCATCCACGCCAACGCATGTATAGTACTCATCCTCATCCACGCCAACCCATGGATAGTACCCACCGGTGTCCACGCCAATGCATATATTTTGTACCCCGTCTGATCTATTTGTTTGGAATGCATGAAAATGCCCTCCCTCGTCCACGCGAATGCATGGATAGTATTCACCCTCATCCAGGCCGGTGCATGGGTAATACTCACTCTCGTCCATTTTCGAATGCATGAACAGTACCCTCCCTCGTCCACACCAAAGCAGGGATGATACCCACTCTCAGTCCATGTCGGTGCATGGATACGTAGTACTAATCCTCGTGTATGCCGGTGCATGGATGATACCCACCCTCGTCCATGCCGGTGCATGGATCATACCCACCCTCGTCCACGCCGGTGCATGGATAGTGCCCTTGTCCATGCCGGTGCATCAATAGTACTAATCCTCATATATGCCGGTGCATGAATGATACCCACCCTCGTCCATGCCGGTGCATGGATAGTACCCACCCTCGTCCATGCCGGTGCTTGGATAGTACCCTCGTCCATGCCGGTGCATGGATGATACCCTCATCCATGCCGGTGAATGGATGATACCCTCGTTCATGCCGGTGCATGGATAGTACCCACCCTCGTTCATACCGGTGCATGGATGATACCCTCGTCCATGCCGGTGCATGGATAGTACCCTCTCCTGAGCCGGTGCATGGATGATACCCTCGTCCATGCCGGTGCATGGATAGTACCCTCTTCCGCGCCGGTGCATAGATAATACCCTTGTCCATGCCGGTGCATGGATGATACCCTCGTCCATGCCGGTGCATGGGTGATACCCTCGTCCATGCCGGTGCATGGATGATACCCTCGTCCATGCCGGTGCATGGATGATACCCTCGTCCATGCCGGTGCATGGATGATACCCTCGTCCATGCCGGTGCATGCATAGTACCCTCGTTCACGCCGGTGCATGGATGATACCCTCGTCCATGCCGGTGCATGGATAGTACCCTCGTCCATGCCGGTGCATGATTAGTACCCTCGTCCATGCCGGTGCATGGATGATACTCTCGTCAGTGCCGGTGCATGGATAGTACCCTCGTCCATGCCGGTGCATGGAGAGTACCCTCGTCCATGCCGGTGCATGGATGGTACCCTCGTCCGTGCCGGTGCATGGATAGTACCAACCCTCGTCCATGCCGGTGCATGGATAGTACCCTCGTCCATGCCGGTGCATGGATGATACACTCGTCCATGCTGGTACATGGATAGTACTTATCCTCGTATATGCCGGTGCATGGACAATACCCTTGGCCGTGCCGGTCTGTTCCGGTTCACGGGTAGTACACTCGTCTGTGCCGGTGCATGGATAGTACCCAATTTTTTCTCTGCCTAGTATCATCGCCGCCTTTGCGTTTTCGTCCGTTTCTGCGCCGTCCCGTGCCGTCCCAAATTTTCTGTGCCCGTCCCGCCGCGTCGGCGCTCCATTCCCTACCGTGCCGCCCCGCAGCGTCGTTTTTGTTTTCGCTCTATTCCGAAGCGTTTGTTTCCGCGGCGTCCCGCAGCGTTGGTTTCCCGTGACGTTCCGCCGCGTGTGTTATGTTCGGGTTCCGCGTCCCCTCTCGCCGCAAATGTGTTATGTTTCGTTCCGCGTCTTCAGGCCGTCTGGAGGTGCTAGGGCCAGTGGGCGTCGCGTCATGGTCAGGGGTGCTGGCAGCCAGCTCATCCGGGAGTCGGTTGCGCCTTCGTCTTACCGAGTTTATACGGCAGCTTCCGACATGGCCTTATTCCGGTGGTCGATAGGGGATGTTGTGCAATTTGACGCGATAGCCTCCGACACGAATAAGATCCAGGCGTTGGTCGAGTTTGTTTCGTGGGTCTCTCGGAAAGAAACCAAGCCGGTACTATCGTGGGTAACTGTCAGGCGTGTTACACTTCCACTGCGTCAATCTCCAAATATAGTCGCGTGCGTCGCCGCCGCTTATTGAACGAGCGCGGAAGGGGGATGCGCGGTCGCACGTTGTTGCAGGAACCCCATCAATACATTTGTCACCCTACTTAGTGGAGCACATTGTGGGGAGGACATAATCTGTCGAGTTGCGGTCGCACCAGGCCACCAGTATCGAGATTCGTTTCGAGCGCATGCAGGCGACCAGACCCAACAGGGGTCGGTTATCGTGCGCACACGCGACAACGCCTGGGGGACGCGTTCTGGGGTAGGAGCAGGCGGCGGCCCCGTCGCTCTCACGGTGGTGTTGCTGTCGGACGCTCCCCTGTCGTCGTATCCGTACGGGAACGAGGTTAGAGAGTGAAGGTACATAGAAGCCCTCGAGGCACAGGTGGTAACGAAGGCAGGAGTTGATCCCAGCGAAGTCTCTCAACACTCATCGCGTATCTGTGTAGCCACTATGCTGGCGGCCGTCGGGGAGGTACCGCAGAGGGTGTTCCAGAGATCAGGAAGATGGAAGTTTTGAGTGTATTCCAAGGTACATACCCGCAACATCTCGGAGGATGCGAGCTAGTACCTTGTAAGATAGAAACTACTGGGAACTTACGGCAGACGCAGTCAGGTCAGGGTACCGTATGGGACCAAACACCGTAGTATCGACGCGACCTCGGAGTTGGGGTATGTCAATGGTTTTCTCCCATTGGGGGTCTCGGTCGTCCGAGACTCCCTATGTTAGGGCCCCGGCCAGTCGGCCGGGGGGGGACTCCCGGGTACTGGCAGTACGATCGGGGACGAGAAGCAGCGGCCGGTGCCGCGGCTCTCGCACCACGCCAGTGGACCCCCCCCCCTCCCTGACGCCGCAGAGAAAAATAATAACATGACAATTCGAAGAAAACACAACAAAATAGATGAATAACTTAGAAGGTAAGGATTGTTTATCGGGTGTATGTTTTACAGTGTCCGTACGTTTACGATACTGACGTAGACATTGTCGATCGTCGATGTTTGGATTTTGTCAACTTCAATGTATTAATGTATTTATATCTGCAGTCCGATAGCAAATATATGCATTATGCATACTCCTGGGTGGTGTGGATTCGGGCGAAGCGTGACGGTGGCCTTACTTCTGTTTTTTTCCCGGCCGAAAACGCGATTCCACAACTTGAGAAAGCATGGGGCGGTTGTGGCATGCCTGAACACGATGGAAATAAAGCGCAACCCCTTCCTTTTGTCGTCAGCAGACGTCACGACGTTCACTTGTCGATATCGTCCATATAACGTTCTCCCGATTGTACAACGTTTCAAGTGCAGTAAAATAATGTATTACCTCAGACAGCACAACACAACGTACGAGTAGTTTTTTTTCTTTGCGTTGTTTCGTTGACACAAAAATAGAGTAGTTACACAATTGACTAGTTCAAACTTGTCTACGGCAGGGCAGCAACCCCCAAACTCGCGTAGATACCTGGTACGTATATTGAACTTACTGCTGCTTTGAAATTCCAGCAACGGAAAAAGCAAAGCTCTGCCGTAAACCCCAAGTAAGCAAACGGGGGGGGGGTTGTTTATGGACCGTCCAACAATCATCAAACAGATTCTGCTGTTCGTTTATGCCCATTGGATGTGGCCCTCGCATCGAAACCAAAACACTCGACGGTTTCAGCATTTTCCCGCTAGTCCAGCAAGCGTCGCCTCCTGGCCGGTGCAACACGTGCCAACACTGGTCACGCCTTCGATGATATAGCCACGTGTACTCGTAGGGCGAGAAACTCAATAATTAAAAGTGCTACGCAACCACAGGATAACACGAAATCTAGAGCGCTACGCACTGTGACAGTTAATGCGTAAGACAAAAGCATGTGCCACTTAGGTTTGGGCAGGTTTTCGCACGTTGCCGTACATTTTGCATCCGTATCTGCGTTTACGAGCTGCTTTTGGCGGCATCGCTGTTGTCATGAAGTTATCTCCTACTGTGCAGCATTTCGCGGCAACCGGCTCCATGCTGTTTCGCGCGGTCAAGCGTCATGTTGAGTTGGGGTGTCGTGGCGGAGGTTCCACCGCAACTCTCTCAGATCATATTATCTCTTTGATTCACTCTCACTGTCGACAGAAGCTCGTTCGTGCACAGGTCAAATAACTGATTTCTACTCGGTTTCCAAGATCAATATGCTTACAGGTTATGAAGGTGTGCCGCTAATTTTGAATGTGATACCCGTGTCCGGTCAGAGCTGCCTCGTTCTGTGATTTTGGGTCCATCTTTACCAATCCTCTGGAACCACAAAGCCCGTCGTGCAACACCGTCCTAAAAAATCCCGCCCGGGGACGAAAGAGTCCCATCCTCAGTGCGGAAGTATTTCCCCACATCTACAACTAAAAAAAGGAGACGACAATCGGTCAACACCGCTGAGCATGGTGAGGAAACTCAAACCCCACCGGCTGATAGCTGATTGGCTAGGGTAAGAAAATAAAGCTAGTGTTACCCGGGGTAGAAAGGGCCCCATCGGAAGGACCAAAACGCCCTGTATGGATATATTTCTCAAACCACATGGGGATGAAAACCGGGATCCCCCGTGTCGATACCGCCTCGGACAGTATGGAAAGTCCAACCCCACCGGGCAAGCGCTGATTGACTCGGGCTCGAAAAAACGAGCTCCGCGCGCCAGGCGGAGAGGATGAGGTCCCATTCCCGGATCATAAATCCTTCCATTCATCTACAATTCAAACAAAACGGAGACAAGAACAGATCCCCGTGGTTGAAACCGCCACCCCACAGTGTGGAAACCCCAACACCACCGGCTGATCGCTCACTGGTTGGGGCTCGTGGAGCCAGCACCACCCGGGAAGGATACGATACCACACGCGGATCCAAAACCCTTCCATAAACTATAATTCCAACAAACCGGGGACTAAATCGGTGATCCTTCGAGTCGATACCGCCCCGCATGGTGTGGAAGCTCAAGTCCCACTGGATTATCGCTACTTCGCTGGGGTAGCTTTGAGGTTCTGTCCCACCCGGGGAGGATGCGGCCCCGTCTCCGGTTCCCAAAAATCGAAAACCCTTCCAAACATCTACAATTCCAACCAAACCGAGGACAAAAACGGTGATAGATCAGGTCGATATCGCACATTGTCGAAATCCAAACACCACTAGCTCATTGCTGATTGGCTGGGGTACCAATGAGGTCATGCGGCACCCGGGGATAATACAGCCCCATCCCCAAATCATAAATCATCTCATACATTTACAACTCCGACAAACCGTGAAACAAAACCGTGATCCCTCGGGCCGATTCCGCCCCGCACGGTGTGTAAACCGCAACCTCACCTGGGGAGGATAGGATGCTATCCCCGCATCATCAGCACTTCCATACACTTAACAACTCCGGCAACCGGAAACAAAAACGGTGGTATACGGGGTCGATACCACCCCGTACTTTGTAGAAACCACAACCCCTCTAGCTGTCTGCTGATTGGCTGCGGTTCATAGAGCTCCGCCGAGCCCGGGGAGGATGGGTTCCCATTCCCGGATCATATATATTTCCACACATTTTCAACTCGAACAAATCAGGCACGAAAACGGCGATTCTCTGGGTGAACCGCCCAGCACGATGGGGACCCCCGAACACCACCGGTTGATCACTGATTGGCTGTGGGGGAAACACCGGGGTTTCGCCGCACCCGGGGAGGATAAGGTCCCATTCTCCAAACACAATCGTTTCCATACACTTACAACTCCAACGTATCGGGAACGACAACGGTGATCCCCCGGGTGGATAACGTCCCGCACGGTGTGGACACCAAAAACTCACCGGCTGATCGCTGATCGGCTGGGGTAACGTTGAGGGTCGGCCGTACCACAGGCGGAAGAAGTAACATCCCCGGATCATCGGTCCTTCCATAAACCTACAACTCCGACAAACTGCCGACGAACGGCGATCCCTCGGGTCGATACCGCACCGCACGGTGTGAAAACCCCAACGCAACCGGCTCTATCACTGAATACCTGCGGTTCCTGGAGCCAGCGCCGACCCGAAAGAACCAGGTATCATCCCCGCATCATAAACACTCAAATATATTTACAACTTCTACAAACCGGGGACAAAATTGGCGACCCCCGGCTCGATACTGTTCCGCACGGTGTGGAAACCACAACTCCGTTGGCTCTATCACCGATTGGCTGAGGTTCGTGAAGCCAGCGCCAATCGGGGAGGATAGGTTTCCGTCCCCGGATTATACTGCCATGCACCCACAACTCTAACAAACCGAGGGCAACAATGGCGGCCCCCCAGGTCAATGCCGCCCTGAACGGTGTGGAAACCTAAACCTCGTTGGCTGATTGATGATTGTCTGGGATTCATGGATTAACCGCCGCCGGGGGACGATAGAGTGTTATTCCCGCATCACATAAACTTCCATATATATACAACTCGGGCAAGGGGACGAAAACGGTGGTATCCGCGGCCGATACCGCCTCGCACGGTGAGGAAACCCCCGTCCCCCTTGCCGACTGTGATTTGCTGGGTATCGTGGAACTTCGCGGCAACCGGAGTGAATAAGGTCCCATCGTCGGATCAAAAATTCCTTCATAAAAACAAACAAGGGTAACAAGCTACAGGCTGGTTCAAGCATACCGCCAAAACATTATTCAGTAGCCGATGTCCACACCGTTTTTTGGAGATATACCCTGAACGTTGGCACACGTGTTGTATGCGCCCTATCCGAGCCGTTAGCGAATGGGTGTTTTTTGTTCGTTATTTTCCCGCCAGATATCGTTTGTTTCGTATTTTTTTAGGGAATTTGGGTCTTTGAAGATCCAAATATCCGGCGAAATACAAAAACAAAAAAATCGTGAAAGGCTCGGGTAGGGAGCATAAAACACGTGTGCCACATTTCAGGGTCTATCCCCAAAAAACGGCGAGGACATTTGGACTTTTGTGCCGTAAAAGTGCAATAAATTGGCGTTGCCTCGTAATTACTTAGTTTCATTATATAATCGATTTTGGGCGTAAAATATGAATTCATGTTGATCATACGCAGTCAGATCTTTGTACAAACATGCATTGGACCACCTGGAAGCGGCTCGTTCAGAAACACAAAATGGGGGGAAAACATGTTTTCCTACGGAAACGCTGACTATTGTTGACCTCTTTGAAGGCCTCTGATTGGTCCGGCCGCATTTTCGGCGGTAGCGCCAGTTCTAGGTCCTTGAAGAAAAAACTGGTCATGCCACCCTCTTCCACTGTTCATGGCGGTCAGTATGATGATATATGACATTGGAGGTGCTATTGCATGCGGCATTCGTGACTGACGAAATTTGGGCTTGTATGCCTGGACCAGCTCGTAGCTCCATCAAGAAATGTACTGGATACGGCAGAGCACAACCCAGACAAACCGAAACAGAAAACTCGGAAGGAATGATAGACGACAGAGGGGAAATAAATCAGACAGAAAAAACTCGACACACAACCAAAGGGAAAAAACTCATTTGCCGCCGCTTCCAACCATAGCGACATAAATGGTATAGGTGATGAAGCTCTAAGATTTGCGCCCCACCCCCGGTATGCTTTATTGTCCAAGCATGACTCCCTGTAAAATTAGTAAGCAGCAACAGCTCACCTAGGAGAACCTCTAGGATCCCCCGTTCCTTTGTCGTCCTCGCCTAGCAACGCCCCCGTCCTTTCATTTGGAGGTAGCCACCGGAGCTCGTCGGGGCTGGCATTGGCGAAGCGCCCTGCCGTAAATACCGAACAAATTGTGAGGCGGCATGCAAAGAGTTCCGGGATAACACATAGCAGGACACGCGTAAATGTCTGTTGAGATGAATGAGCCATTATCGTAGCCCGGCAACGGCGTACCGGGGATTTATGCACCAGTAGGCGATAGGGGGGATGCACCGTCGGCATCGGCAAGCGCTATTATTTCCGGGGATGCACTACGAGTGTTGTCCTCACCTCCGCGGTATGGTTGCGTTAGGGGTTGCCGAAAATTCTGGTAGGATTTGTTTTTAAGGAATCGGCTGTTTGTGCCCCTTCGATTCATTTCGGTCCTGCAAAACGAATCCCACACAATTTCGAAGCACGCTGTCCCGAAGCACGCTGTCCCGTGAATGCAAGGGTCAACTGTGAAACCGGAGAGCGTTTTTGATCGGGGATGAAAGGGTGTCTTCTCTTGGGCAAAAAATCATCCATTTGTGTCAATAGTAGTAGTAGTAGTAGTAGTAGTAGTAGTAGTAGTAGTAGTAGTAGTAGTAGTGAAATGAAAGTAGCACTATTAATAGTAGTGTGTTGTAATAGACATAGTTCATACTCAAGGATATGAGCTACAGTTCGACCCTGGAATTCATTTTTTCTACCATTAAATTCGCCATCTTTTGTCCGGGGATCTTTATACTGGAAAAAAAAACCTTTCACGATCAGCCAATCAGCGATGGGGGAAAACCTCAAATCTCACACTAAAAGTCTAATCAAATTTCGTGGATGCACATTCCTTTTGTTGGGTTTCCTTCGAATCGTCGTGTTATTATTTTTCTCTGGGACGTCAAGGGGGGGGGCTCCACTGGCGTGGTGCGAGAGGCGCGGCACCGGCCGCTGCTTCTCGTCCCCTAACGTACTGCCAGGACCCGGGAGTCCCCCCCCCCAGCCGACTGGCCGGGGGCCTAACATACGGAGTCTCGGACGACCCAGACCCCCAATGGTAGACAACCATTGACATACCCCATGCTGCTAGTGAGCCCGGAATCGCTACCAGTCAATCGCAGCGGGCAGTGTCGTGCCGTTGGCTCGTGTGCCTCTGCTCTATTCACGCAGCTATGCATATCAAGCACGAGGCACTCGAGGAGAGTGAACACCTCTTCCGTCGTCCTTGCCTCTCGCCAGAACACTACTTACGTCGGTAAAACCCAAACGTCGGCAGAGCCCATGAATACCAAAACTCAATTCGGTTGGTTGACAAAAAAACTAATATTTCTTTATTTCTGTACTTTACGTAAAAATATTATGCTTCGTTGTGATCCTTCGAATTGTCATGTTATTATTTTTCTCTGCGACGTCAGGGAGGGGGGGGGTCCACTGGCGTGGTGCGAGAGCCGCGGCACCGGCCGCTGCTTCTCGTCCCCTATCGTACTGCCAGTACCCGGGAGTCCCCCCCCGGCCGACTGGCCGGGGCCCTAACATAGGGAGTCTCGGACGACCGAGACCCCCAATGGTAGAAAACCATTGACATACCCCAACTCCGAGGTCGCGTCGATACTACGGTGTTTGGTCCCATACGGTACCCTGACCTGGCTGCGTCTGCCGTAAGTTCCCAGTAGTTTCTATCTTACAAGGTACTAGCTCGCATCCTCCGAGATGTTGCGGGTATGTACCTTGGAATACACTCAAAACTTCCATCTTCCTGATCTCTGGAACACCCTCTGCGGTACCTCCCCGACGGCCGCCAGCATAGTGGCTGCACAGATACGCGATGAGTGTTGAGATACTTCGCTGGGATCAACTCCTGCCTTCGTTACCACCTGTGCCTCGAGGGCTTCTATGTACCTTCACTCTCTAACCTCGTTCCCGTACGGATACGACGACAGGGGAGCGTCCGACAGCAACGCCACCGTGAGAGCGACGGGGCCGCCGCCTGCTCCTACCCCAGAACGCGTCCCCCAGGCGTTGTCGCGTGTGCGCACGATAACCGACCCCTGTTGGGTCTGGTCGCCTGCATGCGCTCGAAACGAATCTCGATACTGGTGGCCTGGTGCGACCGCAACTCAACAGATTATGTCCTCCCCACAATGTGCTCCACTAAGTAGGGTGACAAATGTATTGATGGGGTTCCTGCAACAACGTGCGACCGCGCATCCCCCTTCCGCGCTCGTTCAATAAGCGGCGGCGACGCACGCGACTATATTTGGAGATTGACGCAGTGGAAGTGTAACACGCCTGACAGTTACCCACGATAGTACCGGCTTGGTTTCTTTCCGAGAGACCCACGAAACAAACTCGACCAACGCCTGGATCTTATTCGTGTCGGAGGCTATCGCGTCAAATTACACAACATCCCCTATCGACCACCGGAATAAGGCCATGTCGGAAGCTGCCGTATAAACTCGGTAAGACGAAGGCGCAACCGACTCCCGGATGAGCTGGCTGCCAGCACCCCTGACCATGACGCGACGCCCACTGGCCCTAGCACCTCCAGACGGCCTGAAGACGCGGAACGAAACATAACACATTTGCGGCGAGAGGGGACGCGGAACCCGAACATAACACACGCGGCGGAACGTCACGGGAAACCAACGCTGCGGGACGCCGCGGAAACAAACGCTTCGGAATAGAGCGAAAACAAAAACGACGCTGCGGGGCGGCACGGTAGGGAATGGAGCGCCGACGCGGCGGGACGGGCACAGAAAATTTGGGACGGCACGGGACGGCGCAGAAACGGACGAAAACGCAAAGGCGGCGATGATACTAGGCAGAGAAAAAATTGGGTACTATCCATGCACCGGCACAGACGAGTGTACTACCCGTGAACCGGAACAGACCGGCACGGCCAAGGGTATTGTCCATGCACCGGCATATACGAGGATAAGTACTATCCATGTACCAGCATGGACGAGTGTATCATCCATGCACCGGCATGGACGAGGGTACTATCCATGCACCGGCATGGACGAGGGTTGGTACTATCCATGCACCGGCACGGACGAGGGTACCATCCATGCACCGGCATGGACGAGGGTACTCTCCATGCACCGGCATGGACGAGGGTACTATCCATGCACCGGCACTGACGAGAGTATCATCCATGCACCGGCATGGACGAGGGTACTAATCATGCACCGGCATGGACGAGGGTACTATCCATGCACCGGCATGGACGAGGGTATCATCCATGCACCGGCGTGAACGAGGGTACTATGCATGCACCGGCATGGACGAGGGTATCATCCATGCGCCGGCATGGACGAGGGTATCATCCATGCACCGGCATGGACGAGGGTATCACCCATGCACCGGCATGGACGAGGGTATCATCCATGCACCGGCATGGACAAGGGTATTATCTATGCACCGGCGCGGAAGAGGGTACTATCCATGCACCGGCATGGACGAGGGTATCATCCATGCACCGGCTCAGGAGAGGGTACTATCCATGCACCGGCATGGACGAGGGTATCATCCATGCACCGGCATGAACGAGGGTGGGTACTATCCATGCACCGGCATGGACGAGGGTATCATTCATGCACCGGCATGGATGAGGGTATCATCCATGCACCGGCATGGACGAGGGTACTATCCAAGCACCGGCATGGACGAGGGTGGGTACTATCCATGCACTGGCATGGACGAGGGTATCATTCATGCACCGGCATATATGAGGATTAGTACTATTGATGCACCGGCATGGACAAGGGCACTATCCATGCACCGGCGTGGACGAGGGTGGGTATGATCCATGCACCGGCATGGACGAGGGTGGGTATCATCCATGCACCGGCATACACGAGGATTAGTACTACGTATCCATGCACCGACATGGACTGAGAGTGGGTATCATCCCTGCTTTGGTGTGGACGAGGGAGGGTACTGTTCATGCATTCGAAAATGGACGAGAGTGAGTACAATGCAGGCATCCCTGCACTGGCGTGGACAGGGGTGAATATTGATATTACTCATGCACCGGTCTGGATGAGGGTGAATACTATCCATGCATTCGCGTGGACGAGGGAGGGCATTTTCATGCATTCCAAACAAATAGATCAGACGGGGTACAAAATATATGCATTGGCGTGGACACCGGTGGGTACTATCTATGGGTTGGCGTGGATGAGGATGAGTACTATCCATGCGTTGGCGTGGATGAGGATGAGTATTATCCATGCAGTGGCCTGCACTCGGACCGCGTTAATTGCGTATTGCGCTGAGATGCCCTTCTTTTTTTTTTCTATTTATTATTTCCTTTTTCGTGTGCTCGACACGGCGTGAATCGTTATGCGTACCCTCGATGTGCATTACCGCGTACCCTCGGCACATATGTCGCGCTATTTGGAGGGATGAGGGGCGTCGGCGACGAGGCATGCACCGGCATCTATTTAACTCAACCTCTACGACAATATTGTGCCCGGCACTCATTTGTGTTGTACATCTGTATATATCCGAAACATGCGCCAGCAGGTATGTCCGCGCGTCTTGAGGCGTCGCCGGAGGGTCTCGGTACTTCTTGACTGATTCAATTGCGTTGTATCGTGATGCCTACGATATGAACCTTTACAGAATGTGCCGTATCAAGCATACACCGGCACGGGGTGGGACGGAGGGCCGCCCCGTCTAGTGCAATATGTATCATGATACCTGAATATATATCGTCATCCAGGGTATTAGAACATGTCTTGGCCTGTGGTACGCTGTTGCTGCTGTGTGCCTGTACCATCTGTTATTGGGCCCTCATTCCGCCGCATCTGGTACATGATGCATCATGATGCCTGCCAGTATGACATGTATCGCCATACAATGTGCGTACCCAACGTGTATCAGTTAACAGTATGTTTTGACGAGATATCCTGCTGTGTGTGTCCCCTCAAATAAGTTATGGTACCTTCTCGTACACAACACAGGCACGTAAACAGTAAGCTCTGGACGAACAGCGGAGTGACGATGTTCGCTGCCGCTGGATCGAATAGCCAAACCTACGATCCGTAGCGGGTACCATGTCTATCTCTCTCGGCAGCCGTCCGACCCTCGCTGAGTTTTCATTCAACTGGCTACCCCCCCACTTCTGTTCGCTTGTTTTAGGTTTTTTTTCTCGGAGTTGGCAGTTGAAACAATGCTTGGCTTCTCGTCCCTATAATATTTGGGCTGCCTCGATCGAATTTACAGCCGTTTCTGGGAAATTTTCAACTACTAATAGTGGCTTGTGTCCGACGGCTAGGAGAAAACCAACGTGTGGACTGAATTCTCCGTAATGAGACCAACATGATTGAATGAAACCTTTCTGAAAAATACCCAGGGAACGAGGTTAAATTCCATATTTGCCCCTATTAATAGTTCTCGAAGTTCGATCTATCGCTCCGCAGATTCTCGTTTTTTGAAGAAATAATATACTTCAGTACGAGGCAACACCTATCATTGCTTCAACTTTCCCGAAATATTGGATTTTCTGGAATTTCCAAGGTTTGCCGACTAATTTACCGGGAAAAAAGAAAACAAAACAGCACCCTGAGCCGGAATCACGGTTTTTCGATGTTTTCTCAGCAAATAGTTGACAAAATATACCGGTATGGGATATATCAATACATACACGTATTCCCCAATATGAGAGATCTCTTTAAATTAGGGGATACATACATGTAACACATAAAATAAGGAGACGACTCCTCATTTGCCCGTATAAAAAAGTACCGGTAATAACTGCGAATGTTGAAGAGAAATTCACTCAAATCGTTCTTGTTTTGCTTTTTTTTCTAATATAATGTAAAAGCGCTTCAGTACATCTGATGCACCTTGGACACAGGACGTTTTGCGCTACATTCTGCTTATGGTTCCTGGAGTTGTTACGCCATTCGTCCGGAACATCTCGGAATCCGAGATGTCAGTATGCATTGTGAAATTTCATCGCGCCGACCATATAATAATATGGGGATGATGCTTACGATATGTAACGTTAAACGTGGACACCTGTACTCGTGGTGTCTGCGGAAAGCGTCTCAAAACTTGTGAGAGGGTTCAATGAATAACCCTTTGCCCGGCTCGAAGTTACCACTCTTTCATTCCCACGTACGAATCCCAGGCTGTCATAACAAAGAAGCAGAGCTGCCCATTTGCCGGTAGCCGCAATTCTCCAAATTAACAACGCTCGCGAGGGGCTTGAGTTTTTTTTTTCTTCTTCGATTTCAGAGGATTTTTGTTTTTTTACTCCCTCTCACATCCCCTATTATCCCCGGGGGACATGACGCCTCCATATTAATCGAAGCCTCATTTTTTTTCCTCAAACGCTGTCCAACTTCTACTAAATGTAGTACATGGGCCACCCGGAGATTATAATTTTTGCCCCCCTCCCCTAAAAAAGACGCCTTTTTCCTGGAACGAGAGGAAATAGGGAAAAAACATATTTTGGAAAAAGCTGAAAAAGGCTGTTTCCCGGATTTTGGTTGTTTGTTTGTTTTGGCTCCGGGTTAGGAAATACGCATCCCTTAAAAAGTACGTGTCGCCTGGCACGGGTTTATGGTCATGTGTGTTCTTCACATTAAACCTTCCTTTCTACCCGTCGACATCCAGCACACCCAGTGTCTAGCAGTTGCGACCTGCTTCATATTGGTATATGTATGGACCACAGGTATACCTTACGCGTATGTTTGTATTCATAATTCAGGCAGTAGTGTCTTTGGCGGCCTGTCGCCAGATATTACCGCCTGGTACTCGTACGACCTACTTTGGGTTCACTCTTCTTTTTTTTGCGTGGTCATACGCACGTACTACTTCAAAGCAGTACTCGTGTGGGAACGAGTACTGTTGTAGGCTACCCATATAATACCTGGTATGTGTATACAGTACATAGTCCCGTTTTTATATTTAATTTTATCATAAGGGACCCCCAGATAAGGGAAAAACTGTGTTCAGGGGGTGCGTCGCCATGGTTACTATGATACATTCAAACTAAAGGATATACGTACTACTGTATGTAGTTCGATGACTCCCCTGGATGCTACCACAGGGTCAACAGGATGGTACTACAAGAGTGACGTCGACCCATTGGTGAACGAGGTACGACTGTCAAGGCAAATTATTTGCCGTGCTGTGATCTCTAGCCTGTGACTTTCCGAACGTGTTATATATCACGCTATATATACAGCAGTGTATGTAGACATATATGCATTGCTTGACGCTCTCTGAGGTGCTGCGGGGCCTCTTGAGCTCGCACTCCGCTTCAGACCGGGCTCGCAGTCGGGACCCGTTTCGACGGTCTCACGTTGACTTTCTCGCCCGCTTTTCTCGAGGGTCGTTTCCTTTAGCCTCCGCTCGTGACTTTCCGCCCGCACGCACTCTCGAGTCAAGTGCCGCCGTCGAGCGCGGCGACCTTCAATCCGTGGGCTCTTACGAGACGGCGGGACATCGAGACCTTTTTTTCGAGGCAGAAAGGTTCTGTGCGGGACGTCGAGGCTGTTTCTCTGAGGCAGCAAGAATTTTTCGTGGTTGTTTCTTGGAGATCCGAGAAATAGCGAGGTTCTACGTACGTTCTTTTTATGTGGATATATTTGGTGTTTTGTTCCAGCAGCATATCGTTTTTTACTTGCCGGGAGCTTCGATATACATACATCGTACGTCGTAGCTCTTTCCTTTGATAACTCGGATTCCCGAAAGTGACCGCTTTCTCTCGACTACCTCCCTGGGCAGGTCGTCTTTCGCCTCTTCCATCTCCGTCGCCTTACCTCGTGGCAATACGAGTGAGGACGCAAGTACGATACGATAACAATCATCTCGGCTGAATACTGCAGTACTCTGTGTACTACTCGTACAACAGCAGCACAGCAGTAGTATTTAGAGTACCAGCAAGATTATTTCGTCGTTGTTTCTTGGAGATCCGAGATATAGCGAGGTTCTCCGTTCGTTCTTCTTCTGTGGATATGTTTGGTGTTCGGTTCCAGCAGCATATCGTGTTTTTACTTGCCGGGAGCTTCGATATACATACATCGTACGTCGTAGCTCTTTTCTTTGATAGCTCGGACTACCGCTTACTTTCGACTACCTCCCTGGGCAGGTCGTCTTTAGCCCCTTCCATCTCCTCCGCCTTACCTCGTGGGAATACGAGTGAGGACACAAGTACAACACGATAACAATAATTTCGGCTGAATATACTGTACTCTGTGTACTACTCGTACACCAGCAGCACAGTAGTATTAAAAATACCTGGTCGTATATAGTACTGCTGTAGTACTACTGTACAGCAGTAGTATCACTAGTATCCACCGTACATGTAGGTACAGGAACTACAGCAGCAAGCAGCAGCAGCAGTTTGGACAAACGAAAAACTCGGTTTAATACGTCGCTACGAGCAATATTTTTCTCGGACGAATTATCGCTGCCGTACCAGGTATAATATAAGTAAATCAGGCCTTAAAATTGCAAACTTATATTTTAGGTGAGGTGCTCAACGACCGACTTCAGATTGAATCGCATGAGTTCGAATCCCGCAACCACTTTGTTTTTTTCGTTTTTTTTTTGTCTCGGATCTGATATTGAATATTACCTTTGGTATTCATTCTGTATGTGTTCCTACCCGCTGTTGACATCGATCTTACACGATTGTAATCATATCATACGCTCTTTTAATCTGTTTCTTGGATCTTTCCTGCCGGGTTTCAACCGGGTTTGCCGTACCCTTGAGGGTATGTTTCTTTGTAGATTGAGTCGAAAACAAAGTTGACGGCATTCTGGACCGAAGTATGTACTTCTTCAGATGCTGAGGCTGAGCACCTACGCCTTGCCGTGGCAGGCGCTCTGGATATACGTTTGTTTTACTCTTTTTGTGATGCATTTTGGTTTATTTGGCTGAGCAATAACCCTGTTTTTAAAATATTGCGCTTTGTCTTATTTTTTGTCTCCGCGACCATTAAGGCCTTACCCCGGCAGGCGCTCAGGATATACTATGTTTCTACTGCACTTTTTATTCTGCAGTTTGGTTTCTCAGGCTGAGCCACAATCCTCTTTTTTCGTTTATAACTCGCTTTATTTTTAATATCCGCGACCATCAACGCCTTGACCCGCCAGGCCCTCGAAACATATGCTGCCTCTTTTTCAAATAATGCGTTTGGCGTTCTTAGGCAACAACCCTGTTTTTTCAATACAATTGTTTTGCGTTATTGAGGTCTCCGCGACTATTGACACCTTGCCCCGCCAGGCGCTCAGGCAATATGCTCTGGCGATTTTTTCACGTATTGCATTTTTTTGTTTTATCCTTACTTTTAATAATGGTCTCTGCAACCATTGACGCCTTAGGGTCGTTCTTATCGAGCACCTTTTTTCCAAAATTTCCAAATTATTTTTTCGCGCAATTTTTAGGACTTCCTTTTTTTCCATAAATATTAAAAAAAATATTGGAATGCGAAGCCTTCCAAATATTTTGTCCTCTGTTAAAATTCCAATTTTTCAAATGAATCCTGTTCTTCTCTTGATTTTCCAGTTTATTTTGGAAAAAAAATCGGAATTTTTGGAAACAAGTTGCTCGATAAGAACGACCCTTACCCCAGCAGGCGCTAATATTTACCGCACTTTATTAATCTGATTCATTCTCGAACACTTGGCAGTACCTTGATCTGTCGCACTACATATGTTTTTACGTAGATTTATTAACAACACAGATCTCCGTCATGAACGAGCGCCACGTCGTACGACACTGAGGTATATTTTCCCATCCGGAGCATGGGTGCCATGCGGAGCCCTTGTACCATATACACAGATATGATACTGCTTGATATACTAACACTTCATGTGTACCTGTACGTGTACTGTTATAATAATGAGCCGCGCGAGCGCGAAGCGCGAGCCTTTTTTTCATTGATTTTTCAAATGAAAAAAAAGGCTCTTCCTATCGGGTCGCATGAGGGCTGGTAGGGTGGACAAAAAAAAATTAAATCTGTAAGTGTAAGACAGTCAACATCCACGTTCGTCCTTCGCACTCATAGTACACGGCACCAACGCCAGTCCCGTCGGGCTCTCAGCACGTACAAGTACGTTTACTATAGCAGTACACGTACAGGTACACACGAAGTGTTAGTATATCATGCATTCTCATATATATATGGTATACAAGGCTTTCCTACGGAGTGGTCTTGATATAGTAAAGGCGACGCAAGAAAAACGGGTTACCTCGCCAGCAGCAGAGCGTCAACATAATGCACAGCAGCAGCTGCAGCAGCAAAAAAGACAGAAGCAACAAACTGCACTGCTGCATCTTCATCTAAAGCCGAGGAGTGCGGACAAAGCGTTTATTGTGTAGACAAAGAAGGAAACTGATAGCAATAAACATTGTGCACGTAGATATATACGAACTCTCGTTTTATTTTTACCATGCTGCCACCTCTGGTCGAACATTTACGTACAGTACCTCCTACATCATTATAATAGTACGTACTTCTATGCCGGTGTCTTCCTCTCCTTCGTGTTGCTTCGCCCGTGCAGCAGTTATCTGTTCTCTTGGGCAGCATGCTTTTCTTCTAGGGGTGCTTCTGACTCCGTGCATTTCATATTCGTTTTATTGTCTTTTCGTCTTACTCTTTGGTTTGGTCGCTCGTGTCGATGTGTTTCGTACCCGGTAAGTTGACTTTCACTTGCTTTACCCATTCATTTACGTTTAATTTGTTTGGTATTTTCTCTGTCTCACAGTCTGTGACCACATAATAATTTGTATCGCTCTAAGATTAGGGATCAGGACAATGGGTGTATGTGATATGACTGGCCATACCATTACATGTACTGCTGCAGTTGAGGTTGTAAAACGCATTACAGGGTACAGTAGAAAGAACGGGTTTCCCGTGAAGACAACACACACTGCTCTTTTTATACATATATAAGTAGTGGTACCCGAACTATGCCAGGGCAGGGCCGGTATAGCGAACAAAAACAAAACACAAAAAATAACTGGGCCACGACCCACCGCTATAACGGATCCATTGATCAGGTAAATTGACACACAAAATATGCCGGCATCCACGCGGAGCCCTTGTAGCAGACAACACAATACAAACAAAAAAACGGGCCGGCCACGACGAACAGGTACGAACGCAGTCATCCACGTACGAACCGACCCACCCACACCGACCCACCGACCACGTACGCACCACCGATCGACACACTCACCAATCGATCCATCCACCCACTACAACAGCCCACTACAACAGTAGTGTGAATACACAGCAGCACAGTACGCACAGCAGTAGTACAGACAGTAGTAGTAGTAGTAGTAGTAGTAGTAGTAGTAGTAGTAGTAGTAAAAGTGCAGTGGTAAGTGGTAGTGTAGAATAGTATAGTGTAGTAGTAGTAGTAGTTGTAGTAGTTGTAGTAGTTGTAGTAGTAGTTAGATATCCTTCATATTGGAAGAGTAGATTGATTGTTTGTTTATTACATCATTGTTGTACTCGTACGTACTTCAACTGAAAACTCCTCATCATGACGATTGCCTCGCAAATATTTGGCTGTTCGACAACGGCTTATTATAAAAATCGAGTTTAATAGTAACTACCAGGGTTCATATTAATAGTACATCACGAACCCACACCAACACTACAAATAACACATACAGGAACAAACATTCTCCCAGCTCGCAAAGTTGAGTATCTACTATTCAATCGGTTGAACTCACAGCTGACGTATTTATAAAAAGTAAAACAGTGAAAAAGTACCGCTGTGAAGTTGAACGAGAAGGCAAATTGCCTCGCGCGAAAATTAATTGTTGAACGTATTTTCAAACAATTTGACTAAAAACAAACCTGGTAGTGTTTTTCCGCCCTTTTATTTTCTAAATCCCGAAGGAGAAGAACGCAAGACACAGCAGCAGCAGCAGCAATAACAACATACGAAACAGCAGTACGAAATGCAGCAGACAGCAGCAGCAGCAGTAGCACAGGAGTACACGCATACATACGCCCAACTATGCCGCTGCTACTACTCTATCTACTTCAGGAGTAGTACTGCTGCTGCCGCTGCTGCTTGCTCTGCTGTGGGTTACTACTCGTGTTCCTTTTTGTTCTTGTGTTTCTGTATGTGACGCTTCTGGAGTCCTCACCTGGCGTGTGCCTTACGTCCGCGTGTGCTCCGGGTAGATGTCAGTTGGGCTGTTTGATAATACGTCAGTACAATACACATACATAACAAACATTCTCCGAGCTCGCAAATTTGAGATCTACTATTCAATCGGTTGAACTCACAGCTGACGTATTTTAAAAAAGTGAAAAAGTGAAAAAGTACCGCTGTGAAGTGAACGACAAATTGCCTCGCGCGAACATTAATTGTTGAACGTATTTTCAAAACAAATTGATTAAAAACAATACCTGGTTGTTTTTCCGCCCTATTCTTATTTTTACATCCCGAAGAGAGAACGACCGAGCAGCAGCAGCAGCAGCAGCAATAGCAACCATACGAAACAGCAGCACGAAATAGCAGCAGCACAGCAGCAGCAGCACAGGAGTACACACTACATACCCCAACTATGCCGCTGCTACTACTCTTATCTACTACAGTAGTACTACTGCTGCCGCTGCTGCATGCTGCTCTGCTGTGGGTACTACTCGTGTTCCTTTTTCGTCTCTGTGTTTTTAGACGCTTCTGGAATCAGGCGTGTGCCTTACGTCGCGTGCGCTCGCGGGTAGATGCCAGTTGGGCTGTTTGCATAATACGTCAGTACAAACACCATACATAGAACAAACATTCTCCGCAGCTCTGCAAAGTTGAGTGTCTACTATTCAATCGGTTGAACTCACAGCTGACGTATTTATAAAAAAGTAAAAAAGTGAAAAAGTACCGCTGTGAAATTGAACGAGAAGGCAAATTGCCTCTCGCGAAAATTATTTGTTGAACAAAGAGCTGTGTATCAGTTGGTCTGTACGGACAAAGAGCATCGAGTAACACGGACCTCTAATCGTGAAAAGAGTAGGTAGGTTTATATACACTGCGTATATATAGCGTGATATATAAGACGTTCGGAAAGTCACAGGCTGAGATCACAGCACGGCAAATAAATTTGCCTTGACTAGTCGTACCTCGTTTACAATGGGTCGACGTCACTCTTGTAGTACTCCTGTTGGCCCTGTGGTAGCATCCAGGGGAGTCATCGAACTACATAGCATGTAGTACGTATATCCTTTAGTTTGAATGTGTCATAGTAACATGGCGACGCACCCTGAACACAGGTTTTCCCTTATCTGGGGAGTCCCTTATGTAAATTAAATATAAAAAACGGGACTACGTACTGTACAGCATACCAGGATATTGGGTAGTCTACAACAGTACTCGTTCCCACACACGAGTACTGGCTTTGAAGTATTACGTGAGGCCCGGCGGATTTACTTTTATTCGTATCTTCCCAGTTGTGTTATATTATTTTGGGCCATTTTTTCCATTTTTTTTAGAAAAAAACCAGTACAGAACAGCAGTATAATCCGGACTAATAAACACAAACACAGGCGTACACAGAGACCGCAAAAATCTCTGGTTGGGTTCCAGGATAGCTGTCGGCTCCAGCTGCCAACGATGCCACTTGAAGCCGAAAGTATTGGGTTGCAAACGAGGTCAGAGGTGGACGCGTGAAGTTGGGGTACACTCTTCGCGCACCTTGTATCTCATGAAGAAAGCTATCATCGCAAAAGTAGGTTATGAAGTTTACAGCCCTAATCGTAGCTTTCCAGCGATGCCAAATACGCATCTTTCCTACGAAATGTGGGTCGGGACGCCCCCCCCCCGTTCAAAATAGTATGTTTTTGAGGACCAATTTTTGCGCACCTGTCCTCTCTTAGAACCTCATACTTTCGGCTATACGTAGGATCGTTGGAAAGCTGAAGTCTTCAGGTTTCTGTCAACCTACCCACATGGTTTTGGTATCCCCCTGTGTGTTGGTGTGGCGATTAATAAGTCCAGCTTGTGATACGTTCCTTCATAAAACATAGTGGAAAAAATATTGGGTCAAAAATAATGATTCCGAGGCCAATAAATTCACGTATCAGGGCCTATTAACAATGGGCCACCGTAATAGTACGTGCGTATGACCCATGCAAAAAAAAAGAAAAAAAAGAGTGAACCCAAAGTAGGTCGTACGAGTACCAGGTGGTAGTATCTGACAACAGGCCGCCAAAGACACTACTGCCTGCATTATGAATACAAACATACGCGTAAGGTATACCTGTGGTCCATATATATACCAATATAAAGCAGGTGGCAACTGCTGGACACTGGGTGTGCTGGATGACGACGGGTAGAAAGGAAGGTGTAATGTGAAGAACACACATGACCATAAACCCGTGCCAGGCGACACGTACTTTTTAAGGGATGTGTATTTCCCAACCCGGAGCCAAAACAAACAGACACAAATCCGGAAAACAGCCTTTTTCAGCCTTTTCCAAAATACGTTTTTCCCCTATTTCCTCTCGTTCCAGGAAAAAGGCGTCTTTTTTTAGGGGGGGAACAAAAATTATAATCCCCGGGTGGCCCATGTACTACAACCGGCATGGACGGGGGTACTATCCATGCACCGGCATGGACGAGGGTATCATCCATGCACCGGCATATATGAGGAATAGTTCTATCTCCGCACCGGCATGGACAAGGGCACTATCCACGCACCGGCGTGGACGAGGGTGGGTATCATCCATGCACCAGCATGGACAAGGGCACTATTCACGCACCGGCGTGGACGAGGGTGGGTATAATCCATGCGCCGGCATGGACGAGGGTGGGTATCATCCATGCACCGGCATATACGAGGATTAATACTATCCATGCACCGGCATGGACTGAAAGTGGGTAGTATCTCTGCTTTGGGGTGGACGAGGGAGGGTACTGTTCATGCATTCGCAAATGGACGAGAGTGAGTACAATGCATGCATCCCTGCACCGGCGTGGACAGGGGTAAGTATTACACATGCACCGGCCTGGATGAGGGTGGGTAAAATCCATGCATTGGCGTGGACGAGGGAGGGCATTTTCCATGCATTCTAAACAAATGGACGAGACGGGGTACAGTATATCCATTGGCGTGGATACCGGTGGGTACTATCCATGCGTTGGCGTGGATGAGGATGAGTACTATCCATGCAGTGGCCTGGGCACGGACCACGTTAATTTCGTATTGCGCTGAGACGAGCCACCATGTGTATTCCAATCAACAACGCCCGCTACGAGTGCTCGACACGGCGTGAATCGTTACGCGTACCCTCGATGTGCATTACCACGTACCCTCGGCACATATGTCGCGCTATTTGGAGGGATGAGGGGCGTCGGCGACAAGGCATGCACCGGCATCTATTAAACTCAACTTCTACGACAAGATTGTGCCCGGCACTCATTTGTGTTGTACGTATGTATATATCCGAAACATGCGCCAGCAGGTATGTCCGCACGTCTTGAGGCGTAGCCGGAGAGTCTCGGTATTCTTGACTGATCCAATTGCGTTGTATCGTGATGCCTACGATATGAACCTTTACAGAATGTGCCGTATCAAGCATACACCGGCACGAGGTGGGACGGAGGGCCGCCCCGTCTGGTGCAATATGTATCATGATACCTGAATATATATCGTCATCCAGGGTATTAGAACATGCCTTGTGCTGTGGTACGCTGTTGCTGCTGTGTGCCTGCACCATCTGTATTGGGCCCACATTCCGCCGCATCTGGTACATGATGTATCATGATGCCTGCCAGTATGACATGTATCGCCATACAATGTGCGTACCCAAGGTGTATCAGTTAACAGCATGTTTTGATGAGAGATCCTGCTGTGTGTGTTCCCTCAAAAAAGTCATGGCACCTTCTCGTACACAGCACAGGTACGTAAACAGTAAGCTCTCGACGAACAGCGGAGTGACGACGTTCACTGCCGCTGGATCGAATAGCCAAACCTACGATCCGTAGCGGGTACCATGTCTATCTCTCTCGACAGCCGTCCGACCCTCGCTGAGTTTTCATTCAACTGGCTACGCCCCCCCTCCCCCCCCTTTTTTTGTCCGATTGTTTTTCGGAGTTGGCAGTTGACACAATGCTTGCTTTCTCGTCCCCTATAATATTTGGGCTGTCTCGTCGGAATTTACAGCCGTTTCTGGGCAAGTTTCAACTACTAGTACTGATTAACGTCTGAACGAAACCGGCTAGGAGAAAACTAACGTGTGGACTGAACTATCCGCAATGGGACCAACAGGATTTGACGAAACTTTTCCTGAAAAATACCCAGGGAACGAGGTTAAATTCCATATTTGCCCCTATTAATAGTTCTCGAAGTTCGATCTATCGCTCCGCAGATTCTCGTTTTTTGAAGAAATAAGATAGTATAGCTGTCGCTAGGAACTCGCGCAGCAGGATATTAGTAACTATCGTCAGCTTGTGTGCATTGGTGGGGAAAACATCAGGAAAAAACGTCAACGACGTGCCCCCGAGAACCCCCTCTGCCCTCCCTTCAGGCGGTACACGCGCAGGATGGCGCAGACTAGGATCACGGGTTCGAAACCGTGTTGACCACGTGTTTTTCGTCGTTAGAGTTGCAGTACGTTTACTATAAAAGTACATAAAAACACAACTTTCACATCACTTGTACGTGTAGGGTAACAGGTAGTACAGGTGCGTATCAACACAAGGGTCATGGTTTCGATCCCCGCGTACGACGAAAAATTTCTTGTTTTTATGTGAGAGTGCAACGAATTAGACAGATGAATATGTTGGATAACCACGTAGTACGTAGACGGATAAAAATCTGAGAATTTAAGGAAAAGTGCCGACAGAAAAGTGCAGACAGAATCAACTGTTTAATCAAGTAAAAAAACGGTCGACGCTTTCTCGCAAGGGGTCCCTATCACGAGAGGCTTCAGTACGTGGCAACACCTATTATTGCTTCAACTTCCCCGAAATATTGGATTTTCTGGAATTTCCCAGGTTTGCCGACTAATTTACCGGGAAAAAAGAAACCAAAACAACACCCTGAGCCGGAATCACGGTTTTTCGATGTTTTCTCAGCAAATAGTTGACAACATATACCGGTATGGGATATATCAATACATACACGTATTCCCCAATATGAGAGATCTCTTTAAATTAGGGGATAAATACATGTAACACATAAAATAAGAAGACGACTCATCATTCGCCCGTATATAAAAATACCGGTAATAACTGCGAATGTTGAAGAGAAATTCACTCAAATCGTTTTTGTTTTGCTTTTTCTCTCTAAAAAAAAGTAAACGCGCTTCAGTACATCCGATGCACCTTGGACACAGGACGTTTTACGCTACATTCTGTTGAGGGTTCCTGGAGTTGTTACGCCATTCGTCCAGAACATCTCGGAATCCGAGATGTCAGTATGCATTGTGAAATTTCATCGCGCCGACCATATAATAATAATATGGGGATGACGCTTCCGATATGTAACGTTAAACGTGGACACCTGTACTCGTGGTGTCTGCGGAATGCGTCTCAGAACTTGTGAGAGGGTTCTATGAATAACCCTTTGCCCGGCTCGAAGTTACCACTCTTTCATTCCCACGTACGAATCCCAGGCTGTCATAACAAAGAAGCAGAGCTGCCCATTTGCCGGTAGCGACAATTCTCCGAATTAATAGGGCTCGCAAGGGGCTCGAGGTATTTTATTTTTATTTTTATTTCAGAGGATCTTTGTTTTTTTTTCTCCCTCTCACGTCCCCTATCCCCGGGGGACATGACGCCTCCATATTAATCGAAGCCCCATTTTTTTTCAAACGCTGCCCAACGTATTATGCCAAGNCAGCACGTACAAGTACGTTTACTATAGCAGTACACGTACAGGTACACACGAAGTGTTAGTATATCATGCATTCTCATATATATATGGTATACAAGGCTTTCCTACGGAGTGGTCTTGATATAGTAAAGGCGACGCAAGAAAAACGGGTTACCTCGCCAGCAGCAGAGCGTCAACATAATGCACAGCAGCAGCTGCAGCAGCAAAAAAGACAGAAGCAACAAACTGCACTGCTGCATCTTCATCTAAAGCCGAGGAGTGCGGACAAAGCGTTTATTGTGTAGACAAAGAAGGAAACTGATAGACAATAAACATTGTGCACGTAGATATATACGAACTCTCGTTTTATGTTTTACCATGCTGCCACCTCCTGGTCGAACATTGTACGTACAGTACCTCCTACATCATATATTAATAGTACTGTACTTCTTGCCGGTGTCTTCCTCTCCTTCGTGTTGCTTCGACCGTGCAGCAGTTATCTGTTCTCTTGGGCACGCATGCTTTTCTTCTAGGGGTGCTTCTGACTCCGTGCATTTCATAATTCGTTTTATTGTCTTTTCGTCCTTACTCTTTGGTTTGCTCGCTCGTGTCGATGTGTTCGTCGTACCCGGTAAGTTGACATTTCACTTGCTTTACCCATTAATTTACGTTTAATTCTTGCTAGAAGGCTCAACACAAACACCTGTCTGCACTCGTACATGTCGCATCACAAGCAAATATGTACGAGTAACAGGCATGGTCAACCTGGAACTCGAGCATCGGCGCGCCAAGAAAACAGTGATGAGTTCGAACTCTATAGTTTAGGCATATATAGCAATCACACCTAAACTCTATATATGAGTCACAGCACGGGGCATATCTCCCCACACATACCCGCGAGGCGTCGATAATCTTCGTCTGATGTCCCACGAAACAGCCATCCTTCCGAATGAATGCCGCGAGCACGCCCATGCGTAGTTATAGAGAAACCACAACAGTAGGCCTAGGCTAGGCCTATCAGTCGGCAGCGGGCAGAGTCGTGCCGTTGGGTCGTGTGCCTCTGCTCTATTCACGGAGCTATGCACATCAAGCACGAGGCACTCGAGGAGAGTGAACACCTCTTCCGTCCTCCTTGCCTCTCGCCAGAACACTACTTACGTCGGTAGAGCCCATACATCGGCATAGCCCATGACTACCAAAACTTAATTCGGTTGGTTGACAACAAAACTCATATTTCTTTCTTTCTGTACTTTACGTAGAAATAATATGCTTTTTCCGACGGCGAGACAGCCGGACCTTCCTCGTTTACTCGTATGAGCAAAACAAGTTTTTAGCTGCTGCGTTACCTACATGGTATCGTACACGAATTGGGTTGCTACACGTCACCGGGGGCAGAGCGCAGAGCTGCAACACACGAACGCTTGAGCGTGAGCTGCCCGCTGTAGGAACATCAAGCTCGATGGCCGACAACAGGCCAGTGCATCCCCTGGGGACGGGCATGCATCAAGCCGAGGCTTCTGAAGAACCAGCTGGGGACCCTGCTGCAGCTTCACCCATCTTCGGTCATCGCCTCGGGTGCGCAATGCACGTCCTGCACCTCGCCGTGACTGCAGGGATGACCAATCCCTTGTTCATGGGGCCTCGAGTCGTGGGTAGTTGGCACGAGTGGAAGCACGATCACCTGGTGGCGCTACTCGGCGGTGTCTGGTACAATATCAGCCGGTCCTACTCTGGAAACGCAGCGTTATATCAGTTTCAAAACCTGGTAGCGGAACACTTCCCAGAGGATATTTAGAAACACAAACTTGTGAGGCCTGCCGATGCTCGATGGATGGTGGTATGGGAGGGAGCCATGATTCTGTTTGACCGGTGGGAGAAGCTCTAGTGGCTATTTTGCACGTGGGCGGCAGAGAGACTGCTCGCTACTCCGTTCAAGGGGCGTACATGCTGCAGGATCCGGCCATTCGTGTGCATTTTTGTTTCGCGAAGGAGCTGGGCAGCCGAGTGCTGTTTTGGGCGTACAACTGGCTGCGTGGGAAGGGCGGCTACTTCATGGATCGTGAGGGGTGCCGCGAGCAGCTCCTTCCCGCTATGCGCTTGGTGGAGCTGGCCGAATTATCTCACGAGTTTTTGAGACGCATGGAGGAGCTACGAGTAAACAAGGACATCAATTGTAGAAACGTTATTGAACTCGCCAAAGGGACACTTAAGTCGGCCGAGGCAAGTTTTTCTTTTCTGAATCCTGTGGCGCAGCGTGAGTCGATTGTTTTCTAATATGAAGTCAAACTTGATACAAATACTTCAGCTGTGAGCACGACCGATGGAGTGGTTGATACTCAGTTGTTAGCGTGTGCTTTTTTACGAGTATTTCTTATTTTCCTGCGTGCTTCTACCGCATACTATTAATAGGGACGCCGTGTGTATACTGCTGTAGTATTCGAGTATTCGTGTGTACTCATGTATGGACGACGGTGTTCATTATTCGGCGTCCTCGTCTCTACTCGCTGCTCCTGTTGTTTCTGCCGAGCCTCATAAACGTTCTCCTGGCTGCTGTTGTTGCTGTGTTCCTCGTTCTGCTGCTGCTGTGCCTCCCCCTGCCGCTGCTGCTGTCGGCCTGCTGTTGTTGCTATCTCCTCCCTCCTGCTGCTGCTGTGCCTTCTGCTGGAGCACATTTTTATTTTATTTTGCCATATCTGCAGCTCAGCGTTTTTATGAAGAACTTCAACGCGGACGAGTGCTAATTTTTTGCGATCGCAGGTCGCTGGAAAAGGTGGATGGAGAGGGTCCAGTACCTCCCGTTGTCGATGGCACGCTTGGGCTGCTCTTCGTTCTTCGTAGGAAAATGGGCTGGGGGGGGGTCGGCTATGGAGCGCGCGGTAGGGCAGGAGTTTGCGAGTGCTTTTCTTGCAGTAGCATGGCCTGGGCCGGAACGAGAGAGCTGTAGGTCGGAACGCGAGGCGTCGCCTCGCAAAACCCTTGAGGCAGATTTCGAGGGGGCAGAAACAGATAAGAAAAAGGATGTTTTGACATTTGGGATTTGGTCTTTGTTTAAGACGACTTCTGCGCTGATGATGCTGTAGAGTTGGAGGACTACGCGACTTCCGTCAACGGGCAAGTAGAGGTCGCCTATGACGAGTCGACGGGTCGATCGGTATTTTCGATGTTTTCAGGATTTGGCGGGCAGCTGTACAAGCTGTTTTGCCACCGCTTCTTTTTCGCGCCGATCCACCAACAACTCGTGAAGTCGTTTGTCTCCAAGTATGACACGTGAGCTCGCAAAACTGATTTGGCCGAGCTAGACGAGGTTCGAGTTGGGCAATACAGCTCTTTAGAGTCGAGGAAAATTCGCGCGCCTGACTCAACGCCCAAACAGATTCGCGAGGCCGGCTATAGTAGGAAGGGTAACGCGCGTGCGGCACGAACTATTGCTAACACGGCAGTGCCGAAGGCATGTAAGCTGCGGAAGCGACCGCTACTAGATGGGCAGGCGGTTCTCGAATCACACGAGGGGAGGAAAAGGGGGAGAGGCCCGGTACCAGCAGACCTGGCATCCGTTGAATAATTTACAAAGTTGATTACAAACACATCAAATTATGCATTTTGTACGTATTGTTTTCCTCGCGAAATGCTCGATGGCATACTCGATGTCCGGTGATACTACGAGTACACCTCCTGAATCGGAGTCAATCATGGTGATCGCACCAATTGCATTCATAATAAAAAAAAAATCTCGCGAAATGCTCGAGGGCATAGTCGCGAATCGGTGGGAAAACAACTCCTCAATCCATGTGAATCATTTTGATCGGACCATTTTATTGTAATACGAAGTATATGTTTTCCCTCGCGAAAAGCTTAAGGCCATCATCGCGAATTATATTTTTTCGTATTATTGAAATACTAATCAAGTCTCACGTTCGAGAAAACGCAAAAAAATCAACACGTTGTACCCGTATTGACATTACTCAGAACCAACACGAGCATCACCCCAATGCAAACTCCAGGCCTTGAATGGTTTATAGTCGGGCGTACAAATATATTCCATGATAGTATACAACACTTTATTTTACTTGAATTAAACATTCGTGTTGCACTCTTGTCATATTTCACAAGGTTTCCAAGGCAAGACAACGCAAAAAAACGTTGCAACATGACGACCAGAAATATGATGTTGCCCATACTTCGAACTACGAAAAAAAACACTCTACGATTACATCGTATAGACTATACGATGGGAAAAAAAAACAAGCAAAATAATGGTCAATCCTATTCAGGAATAATCTCGTCTCGTAATGTAGATATTCTGCGCTGCAATCGAAATCAACGATTATCCCTGGTCGCCCTCCACCACCCCCCCCGCGCCAGCTGCCCCGCCTCGTGCGCCGCCAGTCACTCCCCCGCCCCGCCTGCCTCGCCCGCCCGCCGCCACCCACCTCACCCCGCCGGCGCGCAGCTCCTCTGCCGCCCCCACCGGCCGTCGCCCCACCTCGCCCGCCACATGCTGCCCTTGTCCTAGTTTTTTTCGTCGTGTCTTCACCTCTGGACTTCCTTTAAAGAAGCGTCACGCACCCTGCCTTCTCCCCCGAAACAGACGCGGTGTTGTCGCTGAGGACGTAGAGCACTCGTTCCCGTGGGTACTTCAGGACGTCGACGGTCGTCTCGTAGAATAGCTGGGCTTGCGTCTCGGCCGTCTTGTCTTTCATGATGCAGATGCGGAACGCTCCCGACCATGGTGCGTCAGCCTCCACATCCCAAAACGATACGAAGATCATTTTTTTTGCGTCTCCGTTCCGCATAGACTCGTCGGCTGCAACGCACAGGAACGGCGCTCGCACAATCGCCGCAACTAACTCGTCGCCGTCGACCTTAGTGATGCCGAGAGCAAGAAGCTTCACGGTTTTATGGCCGAACGTAATTTTAAGCTCCTCGTGCATGCTTACACCAGTGGAACAGCGGACAGAGGTCTGTAGCATTGGCCCGACAGCACTGAGTGAGCATTCATACTGAATCATTTCCTGGAACAAGCGTGCTGCGCTCTCACCAAATACGCGATCGGTGGGTTTCAAGTGCGCATAAACCTCATCTAGCACCACGGCGTGTCGCTCCGCGCTTGTCAAAATGAGGAGGCTGTGCTGACGTGGACCAACCCGAGGAACCCTACTCCCCTCCCCGCCACTCTCCTCCCCATTTGAGCCCTTTCCGTCCGTAGCATCGTCTTCTCCTTCGAGGCCGCCAGCGTCGCGCCTTGCCGAGACACCTGATGGCACCAGCAACAAGGCGCGCAAGGATTGTCGGGCATAATATATGATTTCGCACCTGATATGCCGTTTATCGCTACTCAAGCAAAGCAACCTGACCGAAAATATAATGCCTGTTTGATTTCTTATGAAAGATTAAACAGGGATTATATTTTCGGCTATGTGTTGCCCACAACGGTATGCACGGCGACCTACCGATGGGCTTTTTTGTGGTCTTGGAGGTGGTTACGAAAATCACTCTATCAATGGGTACTTGGCGTCATGCGTAATATTCCTTGATGACCGAAATGTTGAACTTTAGCCAGTCAAAAAAGAACAACCATAAAAATCCACGCTGCTCACCTTCTGCAGAGCCTCCTTCTGCGCTTTCAACCGCTCCACCATGGATCCCATGAACCTCTCCTTCCTCGCAAGCTGCAGTACCTTTACCCTCTCGAGCTCAATATCGTGCTGAAGCGACTGCACACATACTCCCTCCATCCGTTCCTCCGTCCCTACGACACGAGACGGATACCACTCGCCGCCCGGGAGACCACACGCGTCCAAGAGCACAACATTTTACTTTTCCAACGTCAATTCTTGAGCGCGTAGGGTCCCCAAGTCCTGCGCCAACTGCTGTGCACGCGCGTCTGATGCAGCTAGCATCGCCTCCTGCTTACGCGCGACTTCTTGCTGGTCGCATAGCTCGGCCCGGGTGATGGCCAGCACCGTATCTGACTCGCGACGGGGGTCTAGTTTGTTTTTTTTGGACTGGTGCTCGCGAATTTGAACAGCTGCGCTTTAGAGCTGTGCCTTCGCCTCAGAAGCCTCCGCGCGACTTTTGTTCAGTTTCTTCACCGCCCGATCACGGATGGACTCGGCCGCGGCGAGGCCACCGCGTTCGATGGCAGTCGCCTGGCGTGCGACCGCCGAAGCCTCGTGCATCGCTTTTCGTGTGCGTTCTAGATAACTGTCCATCCTGGCGCGACCAGCTTGTCTCTTCTTCCCTTTAGTCGTACTTCCCTCGTGTTTTTTTTTGTTTCCCATCACAAAATAAGTTTTCTTGCAGACCGACACCCGGACAAGAGGCTATTTTCGGGTTGAAATTTATCGACGGTTGCTGAATGAAATTAGTTGGGGGTTGCGTCGTTGTGCGCACCATATCCCAACGCAGTGGAACGTTATGAGTGTGTCTACATAAACGTGAGACGAGTCTTTCCCTCGCCCAAAGAGCAAGAAATATGTCCAAACACATATTATTCCGCCTTTAAAAGCGCCAGAAATTAACAATATAGCCGAATGTGCGTCCATCCTCTTCGTCTACACCAGCCAGAGGTGTGTGTCGAGTGTCAGCGTGCAACTGGTCTCCACCTCAGAGATTTTCCTGATATAGCAAGTACCGTTTAGGTAGTGTAAAGCCAAGTAATTAGACTTTTCCAGGCTATTTTTATTTTGCCCTGTTTGTTATATTTTTAGAGTGGTGATCTCGAATAGCCTGCCACGTTTTTGGGTCAAAACAGCCCTGGGTTCTTGGATCTAACAGTAGGTCTGAATATTCCATGGATGGTTGAATACTAGGGACTAGACTGGGCCCCTCCGCCCCAATGACGGATCGGCCATACTCCGGGTTTAGCAGTACGTCCGAACGAATTACACAACTTAAGAGGTACCGGTATAGGATCTAGTGCAGGCAGAGTGACCATGCCGTAATACTGAGGGGTTATCCATACGAAAACCAAACAAAGACGCAATCCTCGCTGTAATACTGCCCCAAAATAACGAGCAAACGTGAAAAAAAACATTTCGCCTGATTTTAGGGAAAATACAATAAGCATGTTATGTAATAAACACTCGCATTGAAAAATCACTGGTGATTTAGGAGAAAAAAAATGTACTGAGTGAGGGTAGGGCAAAAAAAAACTACCATTACAGGGCCCGCAACAGTAGTGTACGTAGTAAAGGACTGGTCGAACCAGCCAACAGCAACTTTGTTCTCTCGGAAAACAGCCTGCGCCTTGAGCGCATGCTTATTTACTTATTTTTTAATATATTTGTTTTCTCTTCTTTTTCCATACTTCGTACTCGTATAGCCTATGCGTACAACCTTTTATGTGTGTTCTTCTTGTTTGTCGGGAGCAAGCAACATGGAAATGTTCCGGTATTAGACCAATGGATACGGCATAACAATGCTGTCATAAAATGTGTATCCCAGCAAGGGTGAGGGTGAAAGCGGAACTGAGGAGAATAATCTCGACCAGCGTTTTGAAATCACCGAAATGAGCCCGTGGCGTTAGAATGTTAGAATGTTAGGCGTGCATTTGACTCACTAAATCCTCGTCAAAATGCCAGGAGGAACTTATGCCGCACACTTTTTATCTATGCAGCACCTGGTACATTAGGTACCAGAGAGGGCCTCTACTGGTAGCCGTGTGCATGGGTATCAGTCCAGCATGCCCCATGACGACAGTACAACGGAAGCAACAGTCACGGCCGCTGCAGCGAGCATGTTGGCCCAGTTGCAGACAATGAGGGTGGGCATGGCCGCAGCTTTCGCCGAAGAGCCGGGATTGGGTGGTTGGGCGGGCATCGCAGGAGAAAAGACAAAATACCGATGATTCGGAGCTGGTTTATACAACGGCGAATGCCAACCCCCACCGAACGCACGTAGACTTCTCCCACTATCCGACTACGATGCCATACGCTGTCGGGTGAGCTTCACACTACCCCACCCTAGCTACATTCCCCCACAAAACTCACGGGGGGTGTTGACCTCTTGTACACAAGGCTTCCGAGTGCTAAAACAACCGAAATAACTTGTTCGCTGGCTTTTCGGCCTATTTTATTATACAGACGTCCAAGTTTTTCTCTTGGGATTGAACATACCAGACGGCGAAACAAAATGGTCTTCATCGTTCGCATTTGCGTTGTTTTCCCATACCCCTTGGCCTTTGTTGGTTTGCACCAGGTACCTGGTATGGGATAAGGGATGATATGCTAAGGTTGTCTCGTACCGATCCCTTGCGTACTGGTACTGCGGTGCATGCATATTTTTTTTTATTCGGGGGTTCTTTGATCGAGGCGCTTTTTCGCTATTGTTTGGTTATCACGGGCTACTGACGTACATCAAGTAGATTTCAGGCAAACGAAGTACTATGAGAAAACCATTACCATAATCAATGTAGTGAAGTATATCTGGTACAAGAACATCATCGTTTCAAATGTACAACGGCCGACTTGATTGTTGTGTGGGTGGTCGAAATTGACTTCGTTCTCGTGTGTGGGCCGGAATGACTTGTTTAAGTTTGGACATCGAACTTGATTTGATTTTAGTGTGGGTAATCGAAATTGCCTTAATTTCTGTGTTCAGGGTCGTAATTTATTCAATTTCAGTGTGTGGGGACGAAATCGAATTGATTTCAGTTGCAGTGGGGCCATCGGAATTGACTATGTTTTCGGGTCGGTGACTGACTTGACTTCCGTGTAGGGCTCACAACGTAATCGGTTTTTATGTGGGTGGTCGAAATCGACTTGTTTCTGTGTGGAGGCATCAAAATCGACTTCGTTTTATGATGGGGATCGAAGTTGACTTGACTTCAGTGGTAAGGTCAAAATTACCATGGGTTTGGTTCGGGGGGTTGAAATTGGTTTTGTTTATATTGTGGGGACATCCAAATTGGCCTAGTTTTTGCGCGGGGGGTCCACCTGGACTTTGTTGTTGCGCGCGGTCCAAAAACGACTTGGTTTATCGCGGGAAAAAAACGTTTTGGTTTTAGCGTGGGAGTAAAAAAACGCTTGGTTTTTGTGTTCGTGACCAAAATGACGGTTCTTTAGTGTGGGGATCGATTGACATGGCTTTTGTGTGGGTGGTCGGAATTGACTTGGTTTTTGTGTACGGGCCGCAAATCACTTGATTTTAGTAGGGGGGTTGATTGACTTGGTTTTTGTGTGGGTGGTTGAAGTTGGCTTGGTTTTTGTGTCAGAGCATCGAATTTGACCGACTGTAGTTCTAGAGTGTTCTACATCGCTTTCGGATGAAGTGTGCAATTCCACGTTGACTCCTAGACAAGATTCAATGGACAATCGGTCGACATCCTATTAATAGCTATAAATATATACCAGGTACTACTGTACGGTGTAAAAAAAACCGCCACCTACATAGGCGGATTCGGCGGCCCCAGAAGATCATAAGCCGGAAGTTCAGCTATACCGGGATGAAATACATGATATAGGAGTGGTCCCTCTACACGTAGTGCAGGCATGCGCCAGCCCACGATACCGGCATTACTCCGCACACTGCCACCCTGTTTAATCCGTCAATTCCATATGTGTAAAATTGTTTTACCGCTACTACTATCAATGACACTGCGGCAACCGGCGCTATTCCACCGCATGTTTTATTTTTTATTTTGTGCCCATCCCATTCATTATCTTCGCCTTCTTTTCTCTCTCCCTCTTTAGTCGTAACTCAGACCAGGGGTATCTGAGTAGGCTCTTCTCTCCCCTCCCCACTGCGGCGCGTGCCTTGCATTTTTATCGCGAGAATATTTCAGCACTTTCTTCCCTCCTCGGATTCCGCCTACCCACGCCACGTGGTCGCTCTCAGCAATTGGTTCCGTTGTATTTTTTTAAATAAAGTCAAAATCTCTCACCACGGTGGGATTTGAACTCGGGTACCAATGCTCGTAGTCTTTGAAGCTGACCACTAGTCTACCGGGGCGACCGGCATGTACAAGATATCGAAACTATTTCCCTATCGAAAGCGCGTAGTGTGGCAAAGATGGCTTCAATCAAAATGAAACCTCAGTCGTCTTAGCTGTAAGACGCGTGCCACGCAGTGTAGTACAGGCTAGGGGTAGCATTCCATTTACCTGAGGCTTCTAATAGGAAATATGGTCGACTGCGTTTTAAAAATCAAATTCTAACTTCCGAAGGCCAATACCAATCACATGGACTACTACTCTTGCTCGTACTCTGAATACTCCTGCCTGGCTACAGTTAGGGCAGGGACTGACGACGATTTAGACGTAAAAAAAAAAATGTCCCGTGTTCGCTGATGGTCTGTAGCTGAAAAAAACTCTTGAGGAAATAAACCAATCGACAAAAGGAAAAAAAGACACACGTCACCCAAAAAAACTATTCATACCACAGCATTATAATAAAAAAGGCCTACATCGAGCACCAAGCTTCGGAGTTTTTGTTACAAAACAAAGGCAGCCATGTTGTTGCTGTGCCCTCGCTGCTTGGATGTGCGCGCATGACTAGGCCCGCGGCGCAGAGTAGGAGCGTATACACAGACGCGCGAGCGTGAGCAGGTCACGCTTTTTGGGTGGGCCTTTTGAGACTGGCGGCCGGCAGTACGACAATGCTACCCCCCCGCGTACGTGGGATTCAAGTAGAAGGCTCCGACCTTGCTTGCTGCTGCTGCATTATACCTGGTGCCTCATACGTATACTGGTGGTACAGCAGTAGTACACACCCGTATGTCTTGGGTTGCCAGGATGTACCTCGCCGATACTCTGTGAGGCCGATGGAACTCTTCATAGGAGTGCGCCCCACCTCTAGTTCACGTGCAAGTTACTGCTGTTATACGTGCGGCTTTCATTGGTACACACATCATTCTTATTGAATACCAGGTACCAATTTAGAAAAGGTGCTTATATTTCGGTGCAGAGCGGTATCCACGAAGTATCAATACGTATCTCTCTGTCCGACAGCAATACCCGTACTACTGCTGTACCGCTCTTGCTCGTTTGCCGAGCATGGTGGCTTGGGTACTGGGAATGCCGGAGATGTTGGCGACAGGCGGCCATTTTTCCAGAGGAGGCGGAGCGCAGCAGTTGCCATGCATGGTGGCGAGGGTCATGCAGAGGTGGTCGGGTTAGGGTGCCAGGAGAAAAACAAACAAACTGCTTATCATACGGCCTGCTGGTACTACAAGTACTGCCGGCGGGGCTTGAAGGGGGCGGTACTTGGTGTGTGTTTACTGGTCGGATGCGTGTGGCAGGCCAGGGGGTACCTCACTGTGTACGGGTGCGCGTTTGACGTTGGGTTGCCATGGATCCTGGTCCACGATAACAGTACGTGTGAGTCACATTGAGGTTTATATAATAGATGTTATGTGGGCATCGTTTTGTTTTGAAATAATGTGGGGGAGCGCGGGTGTACACAGTGTGCACAGGGGGTGTTTGTTGTGTGTTCCTCTTCCTCGAATGCGATGGGGCTGTGGAGGCCTACGAGTAGTGTTGTTGTGTTTTTGTGGTGATACACTCGGTGAGGGGAAAAACATATTTCATACCAGATTTGTCGGAGTGGTAATGAATAAGGATTAGTTATATGGCGATAGGACACTATCCTCCCCGCCTGCGGCATACCCTCAAAGCTACCTCAGCCAGTCAGTGATAGAGCCAGTGGGGTTGTGGTTTGCACACCGTGTGCAGCGGTGTCGACTCGGATGACCTCGATTTTCGTCCCGGGGTGTTGGAGTTGTGAACGTATGGAGGAATTTCCGATCCGGGCATGAGACCCTATCGTCCGGGTGGCGGTGGCTTACATAAGGAGCTCCACCTAATCAGCGATCAGCCGATGGGGTTGAGGTGTTCAAACCGTGCGGGGCAGTGTCTACCGGGGAAAACTCGATTTTCGTCGCCGTGTTGGTGGAGATATACATGTACGGCCGATCCGGGGATGGGATCTTATCGTCCCCGGGTGGTGCTGGCTTTATTTCTTATTTCCTAGCGCCAGTCAATAAGCCATCAGCCACCGGTGTTGAGGTTTTCCCACCGTGCGAGGTGGTGTCGATCCGGGGAGGGACTATTTTCGTTCCGGCTGAGTTGAAGTTTTGAAGATATGGAAGTGTTCATGACGCGGGGATGAAAAATGAGTTTCTCCGGGTGGCGCTGGCTTCCCGAACCTCACCCAAACAGTGATAGAGCCAGTGGGGTTCAGAGGGACCACTTGAGAGGCTGAACCTGGTTATGAGGTGCCTTGGCGAGGGAGGACGAGCTGCTGTTCGAAGTTGGTCCTTGATTTGCTCTGTTGAGGTTTTCGGGATACATGTCTCTCTTGGCGAACCTGGACGGAGGGCAGCCCTACCTCTGAAGGGCGAGACCATTTGCGTCGGCGATTGCTCTCCTCGAATCCTCTAGTAGAGGACAACAGCCACACCAAATGTCCCTTGCGCCCCTCTTCCCTAGGCCGAGCACGAGTTGCACCTACAAGCAGCAGAGTCTGCGTAAGTTTCCTCGATCAGCGAAACGATATTATTGTAGATATTTTGGTTCGAGTACTCGTAATTTGCGCATTTCTTACAGCAGTACCTGCACCGAACAAGTACCAGGAAATTGAGCCCGCGAACGATACAAACAACGAAATTGGAAACGGCCGACGATACAATGATCCAGTGGGTTGTGGCACCCATGTCAACCTTGGTTTCGATGGGCTAAGATGCTGGCTCGAGCCCCATTATTTTTGTTAGAGGGCGTACTCGGGACGAGCGGTTTGCAGATTTGCAGCAGCTCGGAGACACAAGCCTTGCCGGCAGATCCGAAAGCATTGTGCCGGCCAGAAGAGCTCAAATGACACCGGCACCGGGTAGAAGGGAGCTCCAGTTCCTTGTGTTGCCGAGCATGCCTTCTGTTTCGTCATACGAATCGGTGGGGCAAAATATCTTTGGTTTTGAAACGTATGTTCATTCTGGGCTGTTCGTTTTTATTTGTGATTCTACGATGTTTTTTTTTCAACTGTTCATAATTTTTGGGAAAAGTCTCATACGGACCCCTGTAATGTAGTGTTACTCCGCAAAGCCGAATTCAAGTGGAGGCAGTAACACATGTTACATATTTGGAATATCAGTACAGTAAGAGGCGAGAATATAATTGGTTTAAACGTGAAAAAAAAGCAAAACATTGTCTCGAGCTCGCTAGTGGTCGACAGCCTGGAGAAGAAACTTTAGGAAACCAACCAATCCACGAAGGGGATGCACGTCACCACTAGAAAACTATTCATACCACAGCATCCTTTCTTGTTTTGGAAAAGGCCTTCACCAAGCACCCGAGCTTCAGAGATTTCCTGACAAAGTAAATGCAACCATGTGCCCTCGGTACTTGGATGAACAGTTCCAGAGCCCGACCGCAGAGTAGAAGCGTGAACACGGACACGCGAGCGTGAACAGGTCACGCTTTCCGGCTAGCCCTTCAAGATTGGCGGTCGGTAGAAAAACACTTGCTACTCCCCCGCGTACGTGGGGATCAAGTCGAAGGGTCTGACTTTGCTGCCGCTGCATGATACCTAGTATATCATACCAGGTACGTATTATCGGTACAGCAGTACACAACTATGAAATTGGTTGCCAGGATGTACTTTGCCGATACTCTGTGAGGCCGACGGCACTGCTCTATAGCAGTGCGCCCCACCTCTAGCTCATGTGCAAGCTGCTGCTGTTGTGCGTTGGATTGGCACATGCATAATTATTTCAGTGGCCACCAGTTGGCGGCTGAGACACTGCTCTACCTGGACTTGATACCAGTCTATCGCGAAATATTATAAGCACAGTTATATATTGAATATCAATGTAAAAATGTGTTTATATTTCAGTGGTACGAAGTACGAATATGTATCACTCTGTCCATAAACGTAAGGGCCGTTTTATGTCTATACATTCACTTAATCCGTCCTTATATTTGAGGACAGAGCAGTATCGTAGCCCTTACTACACGATCATATTCCCGTACTCTTATGATACAGCAGTGAGTCATGCTGCGTTCGCATCTGAAAGCAAGGGGCGACTCGCTTCTCGCTTCACGCTGCATACGGCCCGACCACTGACGCCCGTCGCTGCCGCGATGACACCAGGTGTGATGACAATAGCTAGCCGTGCGGCCACGCATGGATCTGGCGCCGTTGGCACGATACAACGAAGGCAAGCAAAACATGGTTTACTTTATAGACCAGATGCCCTTTTCGTTTTTCATCCCACGAATTTCCCAAGAAAAGAGCCGACTTTCGGGTCCATTTTCTCGTCGGCTATAGCATGGAATCAAGGGCGGTTTGTTTCGCCACTTCCGCAGAATCTTAGCGGAATGCATGGCACTCAACTATTGTCCAGTCGAGTCAAAACAATTGTCCCCCACAGAAAATATCCGATATGACCTGAAAATCGATGTTTTCCCACATATTTAGACGTAAACAATACCTGCAGATGAAAAGATAAACTGCCACAGAGTCTGTATGCACTCGTTACACGCTTCTGGCGAACGCCATCATCCACGTCGTCCCCTCTGTCGACGTTTTTGACATGTAATGCCAAGGGTTCATGTATTCTAACTGCAATTTAATAGTGTGAGCGCAGATATTAGTTTAACCTATTGTTTTTTTTTGTTTTGAACGGTTTTGGTCGAATAGACCGAACACGCTTTTGGGGTATTTCGGCCCTCATTGCCTCCTCTAATAGTGGCATTCTAACATTACGTTAGACCAATTTCAGCTCCAACGGTAAGGCCATCTCGTATAGGAGGTTTTTCAAATAAGAAAATGAACGAATGATTCGAGCCTCAATACCAGATGTGATTTGTTTAAATCACAACCTTACCATGACCCAATTTGTTTAGATTGTTTTTGGGCAGCAAGTTGCGACACAAACCTAAAACAGCAGGAAGAGGAAGAGGGTACTCGTATACAGTACAAGGTTCCCCTTCGGGATGCTGGTCACTTGAAATTCAGGTGTCGCAAGTTGAAAAGGGATCGCACATTCTCCATAGTTCTGTTTTTGGCGCAAACAGTGGCATAGGCTGCTGTACTGCCTGAAGGAAATAGTAGCAGCAAAAGCCATTCCTATACAAAACATTATCACGATGTCATATGTGAGGTACAGTGGGCTCCCGGTGTTAAGAAGCTTCAATTTTCTCGAAGTAGTTTGTGTAGGATATCAAGCCAATCCCACCGGTGAGCTGTCTTTCTTAGCCCAATTTTCCAATTGTCTGTGCCAATCTGAGCTCATTTTTTTGACACGCGGTTTCTTAACTGCAGGCGCCCACTACTTACTACTGTATGTGTGTTGAATTGTGGTTTTTAATGTCTAGTAAATTGACGAAGAACTCGTGAATCTTGACGCCATTTTGTTTAAATCTAAAAACAAAATCACGATCTGTGACCATTTATCGTGGTTATACTCGTACTGTTTTGTGGTAAATGCGCCTGATAAAGGCACTGTGAATACCCCAAGCAACCCAACTATCGAAAGACCGGTAGAAGGGCATATAGCTGGCTCTGCTTCGAACACCACAAGCGGACAGCAAGCGGCTCCCCAAAGTCACCGCTGGGCGTTGGCGAACGAACACGTTGAGGCCTCGGAATCTCGAGGAGGAGGCGACACAGCGCAAACGAAGAGTAAGGCAAAACATCTTGGAAAACCAGTTGATGATCTAGGTATTTCCGGGCAGATGATCTGTATGATCTGTATGATTTATAGCTAGTGTTTCCGTGTGGGAGACGTATAACCTCGCCGGCCAGGCCGGACAAACGGCGAGGGAGACTGAAAAGTCACAGGCTGTGTCGGGGCTTCGGTCCGTGGTTCAAAGATGTAGCACGGACCCAGCCCGGCCCCAATCGCGCACCACCCGTAAAGACTCTTGGATTTGAAATATTCTTGGATCTATTAAAGTTTGAAAAAATGTAACCAACCGTGACCTAAACGGTGACATACCTGGTATCATATATTTTCATTTCAAGGCCTGAAAAGTCAGGAATCGTGATATTATCTTGTCACATGATCAAATGTGACGAATCGTGAGTTTTGTTTTTGTTCGTCAGGAATGACCCTGACTGAGCAGGTACTCACAGAAAACACTACAGCAGCATATTACACAGAGCACTCAAATATTACACAGAGCAAAATTAGGACAGTTGGGTGTGCGCGTATGGGCCCTTTTATAGCCGGTACCAGTAATATAGGTGTCCACTGTGTGCTGAGATGAATTTCGTTTTTTTCGACCAACCACAGCGAAGTTAATTGACAGCAACCGTCATAATTTTGTTTTATTAGAGACCAAAACTCGAAAATAGGAGAACCCATGCGTATGGGCCGCAGCATCGTATATGTCGGCCGCAGCATCGCAGCAGCAGCAAGAGGAGGTGGAGATGGAAGGTGGCGATGCCGCGTGGGCACCAATATTGCTGGTACCGGCAATAAAAAGACCCCCACGGGCACGGCTATATCTGCTACAGCTGTTGTTGCTGTGGACATGGCCTCCGTCCTTTTCCGTTGGCGTCCTTCTGTGCTCGTCGAAAACAGGACGGGTCGAGGCATGGCAAAAGGGCATCGGCAACAGAAGCAGTAGACAAATAAAAAGACTCCGGATCAACACATCATTTGATGAAATACAACAATACACATTAATCCTGCGAACGCATAAAAACAAAATGTGAAAAATGTATTACTCTGGAAATAACAAGTACTGGTAATAATATGCGTCTTTTTCAGCAGATGCATCATGTCGCGGAAAAAATTAACACAACATCGAATCGCCCGCGGTTGCCCCAAGCCGAGCATGCCATGAACAACAAAACGACTGCTTGTGCTGCTGCTCACCCTCCTCCTCAAATTGGCGTTGCTCACTAGCGGCTGCCTCCCTCAAGCTTTAGCGCTCTCCACCTCTCTCTCCATCTGCTTGAGCTTCAGCTTTTCGAAACCGGGCCGCTCTCTCATATGCATCCCTGGCTGAGCTTCCTGCGACTAAACGTTGCCCCCCACAGCCGTAAAAACTCACCGACACGAGCTGGTTCCTCTCTTCAACAAGACCACCTGTTACAAACGACAGGCGATCCACCTCCTCCGACAGCCTCGCCACCCTCGACGCCTCGGCCCACCTCTGTTCCTCCTCGGCTGCCAGCACCGCTCGTGCTGCACGCGTTTCTGCCTCCGCGCGCAGCCGCTGTTGAAGATCCTTGGACAATTATCCTTCCGTGTCGAGGCGCAGTTGCTGCCCGGTTTCTGTTGACCAGTTTTGCTCTTCCGCCTGGCTCTCGGCCGATTGTCAAGCTTTGGCCTCAGCAACACATTGCGCAACAGCCTCGTCGCGTGCGCGGGCAGCACTGCCATTATACCTCTCCAACGCATGGTAGTCGCGGCACTACGCGATGTTGTCAGCGCACTTGCCCCGACCGGCTTCTCCAATCGTTTTTCCCGTGAGAGCGAAGAAAGCTTATTTGCTTTTTTTAGAGCTTCCTGCGGTTCCCTTTTCGTTTTTATGTTTGTTTCGCCATCATAGAGTTTCCTATGCTACTATTAATAGTCATATGATGTGGTTTATCGGATCGAGGCGTTTTTTATAAACTCGTACTCTTTACTCAAGTGTGCGGTCGATGTGATTTATTCTGCTCCGTCTTCACATAACATGACCTTGTGTTTTGGTGCCTCGATTTTATGATACCGTTGAAGAGTTCGACAGCGGGATATAAATAGAGATAAAAACGCTTAAAATCGCATATTTCGCTGTTTTCTGGTCCGCATAGCACGGAAGATCATACGTTTTCTCTGAAACAACATACCTGGTACCATTTTATACAGCTGGGCACACCATCGATGTCCAATTCGTGACGTATCAAGAGTTATAGTCGATGCCATGCAATTTTTGTGGTATACTATATTCGAGTTATTTTAGGGCGAAATGACTTGACGGTTTTGCTGACAATTGTCCAGTCTGTTGAATGTTATATTTGGTGAAAAATGAATACCTGGTACATTTTATCATGCCACTTTCTCTTGGTCGCTAAGACCCTTACGCGCACACGCAACAGTACGAAGACAACACACAGAGCACACCCAGAATACACACATACGACAGCAGTGTGAGTGTGCACAGAACAGTACCGAGAGCATAACACAGAGCAGATTACCATACACAATACACAACGGGTGAGTACACAGAGCACACACAGTTAGAGATGTTGTGCTGGAGAGCAGAGTGCACACATAAGTACTGTAACACAAGGAGTTATCGCGGCTGTGCTGCGCTGTACAGCTGAGTATACACAGGAGTGTATAAAATAGGGCTGTTGCCTGACGAGTCTTCCGGTCCTACTGTAGATGCGAGAATTTACTACCTGTGGGTGGGTACCCTCTGGTACCCGTTTAGCAGCCGAGTACTCGTCTAACACCCGGGTACCCGTCGAACAGCCAGGTATCCGGGTGCCCGGGGCTCAAATACTCGGCGAGTATGAAGAGTGCACAGATGCTCCGAGTATACTCGATACTCCGAGTATACTCGGAGTATCGAGTATTTTTCGTACTCCGAGTACTGATAGTATTAGAGTACTGGTGGCCAAAATACTTGGAATACTTGGAGCATGAGCAGTACTGAAGGCCCGAATACACCGAGTACTGGGAGTATGAGCAGTACTTAAACTGGAGTACAGCAGTACTCGGAGTACAAACATCTAAATTACTCGGAGTACTCCGATTATCGAGAGTGTCGAACACCGAAACACCGCGAGTACACCAAGTACCTCAAGTATTTTTTTCTCTAAAATACTCTAATTATACTTGCACGTAATGGGAGCATCTGTGAATTCTGAAATGCTATAAACGCCAGTCACATGCTCCCAGAACCTGGGAGGAATGACGGCCAAGTCTTTAAAATGATGCAAAGATGCTCCTAACGTACTTTACACTCCGAGTATATTCCGAGTATCGAGTATATTTCGTACTCCGTCTATTAGAGTACTGGCGGCCTAAATACTCGGAGTACTTGGGAGTATAAGCAGTACTGAAGCCCCAAATACTCGGAGTACAAGGAGTACCCGCAGTATCGGACCCCGAAATATTCCGAGTACAAGCAGTATCGAGAGTGTTCATACCCGAAATACTCTGAGTACAAGCAGTATCCCGGAGTATCGAGCCCCGAAATACTCCGAGTACACGAAGTACCTGAAGTATGTTATCTCCAATACTCCTTACTTTACTCTAAGGTACTCGGAACATCTGTGGAAGAGTGTTATCCGCAGTGTGACGGGTATTAGCTGCTTTGCTGTTTTTTACAGCTGCTGTACTGCGCGGGTACTTTAGAAATCAAGATGGGGCGTTGGTTGGAATCGCCCACCTTGTTCACCTGTGCTGCAGTGCCCACAACACCCGAAACAAACAGTTTTCAGATAACGCCTAATTTGTCGAAAACGCGGTTGAGTCAGTGCCAGCCCCTCGCAAGGCCCTTTTCACAGACACCGTGCTACCCACAGAACCCTCAAAATAACACACCACACGCAGAGGAACTCAAGCAAGTCATGGTAGAGCCTGTTCAAAAGCTTGATGGTGCACTATCCTCCTAGAGTTGGATAAATCCACTTTTCCGTAGCTGAGAAGGAAGCAGCTTCGGCCGGAGGAATGACGCCACCTGTTTAGACAGTCTTCACGGACGAGATCGCGGTGGAAAGCGTGGACGAAATCGCCCAGGACTCTTCCTGTGCTCGTGTATACAAGCAAGGAAGGTATTCCCGGGCGGGAAATATCGGGATCGATCCTACAGACGGCGTAACGTGCACAAATACGCAAGTAATTTATTTCCTGCAGTATACAAGTACTCGGTTTTTGTTTTGAGAAACATACTCGTTTCAAGAAGTAAAAAACAACTTGTTTACAGTACAACAAGGACCTGGAACCACATTTTCAAACTTTAGCGACGAGGCCACGCCCCATATATAGACGACATGGATTTTGCTGCCGGTTCGCCACGCTGTAGTGAGTGCACCAAAGAGTATTTTGCTGGGCGGAAGGATTTCGGATCGACGGTATTGCTGGTGTTGAAGAATTACGGAATGTCGCACAGTAAAATATCAGGAGTATTGTGGTTCCAGTTGTCGACGCCGAAAGCAGATTCGGCCAAATCACGATTATTATTTGTGCTCTTCAACACAGGTGTGTTGTGTTCACGACGACACGCCCACAAAATACACCATACATATACACACGCACACACAAATAGAAATCATAGCAGCAAATCGTAGCTGTCACAACTAGACCTGTTGGATTCCCCATGTTAGCTGTGGTCCTTCGCACGCAAACACGAAACTACATCCGTCACAAAGGCAATAGCTTCAACAGCGGTTGCTGCGTGTTGTGCAGCTTCTTCTGCCGTACTGCTGTGCTGTACGGTAATATGTACATGATACTGCTGTACCGAAATGTTCGTAGATCGGATTATAAGTCACGTGGGTACGATATGCATAAATATGTAGATATGTGTATGTATTCGTAGATGCCAAATGTTGCAACCAAATTTGCATAAAATGCGCATGTGATTTTTCAAGCATCGTACAACTACTGCTGAACACAGCTCAAGAGAGCTGCACAGACGCAGGCAGCATGGTATCAACTACAACTACTACTGCGTGATGTGTGCCTCGTTCGATGCCAAGTAGGTGTGGTGCTTGTGTGTGTGGTGCGAGATGTGCGTTGTCTTCATCATGCGGGAAGGCAAAAACAAATCATCACAATTCATTCAGATAAAGAAACAGTCCTCCGACAGGTTTTTCATGGCAGTTGCTAGGCGGTGTCAAGTCGGAACGTCTCCCCGAAGATATTTGCGTGAATTCGCGACTTTGAAGGCCCAGGGCACGCCCCATGGGCCTCGGCCGGGGCCCGCACTTGGGCTGTGGTGTACACGCGGGCCCCCTGCGTGCCCCGCGGCCGAGAGCACGAGGAAAAACCCCAGACCGGAAGAGAAACAAATGGCGAAGAGCTAAAAAGTTAATGTGGTACATAGTAATATACGCGTACGCGAAAGCGCCTCCGAGATATTTCGGTTCCTCCCTGGACTACGGGTGGTCGAGGTGTTCGTCGCATCGGAGCACACAGCACAGACGTGTTGTACCCGGCGGTGGTCGGGACGAGGGAAAACACGACACGTACGCTTCACGCTAGAGGAGTTGTCGTACGAGTTGTCTTGTCGTCCTCGCTGTATGGGTTCCTCGTTCATCAACAAACAGCTCTATCCCGGAAATCGACTGTCCTCGTTCTCGATGAGACAATACGTGGTTGCGCTTGAAGAACACCGGAGGCACAACTGCAAGGAGAGTGGCAAGGCTCACGTGGCCGACACCATTACAACCCGATCCCATCGGCTCGTGGTGATGCCTGGGGCACGCCAGGTGGGTAGCATGGCAGAGCAAGTTTCAGCAGTACACCTGCTGCTTGCTGGGCAAACAGATGCGGCTTGTACTCAATTGCTGTTTTCGGTACGTACAATCGAATGTTGGTTGCCTTCCACGATGTGTGGAAACCCTGCGACGATGCAAATCCAATCGCCAGTTCCGGTCGCGATGCAGCTTGAAAATGGGGTTCCATTTCGATTGGAAGCCGTCCCGAATATCATAATCGCAACATTTCGCCCCCAAAAATCACAATTTTCGGGCCCATAAAGTTGGTGATTGGTTTTGCGGCCGAAACGTTTATTTTCAGGTTTGAAAAACCTTCCGTAAGATATTGTGTAGAACAGTAGCATATTGTTACGTGTAGACTAAATGTGTGGCAAGATAGTAACGTAACGTAAAAGTCAGATAATCGATACGAGTAACACGATAACATAATGTTATACACCGCTCGGTATTCAAGTAACATCTTAACATAATGTTACATCGCGACCCGCCCCAAAGGTAGCTTGGCTTACTTACCGTATGTCAAGTGCTACGCTATCTCACCCTAAGAAAGAACAAGGGGGGGGGCGGCTAACGTTCGAATACCATAATGTTAGTGTTACGGAAAAATACGATTATCACAAAAAACATAATGTTAGCCCGTTAGCAAATGGGTGGGTAGTTATCTGTGCATGTTAGGTTGAAAACGTACTAGTCTGGACAACTCCTAACATTGTGTCACGATGTTTGTACACGCACCCTTTTCGGCGTAGCCCTATGTAGTAGAGCTGACGAGGTGGGTAAACAACTTAACGAAAATGCTTTACAACGTTCATGAACATGCACTGAACACTATAATACAGAGTCACACGATTGCTCTTCCAGTGCTAACGCCATGTTAGGACAAAGCCAAGTCGCTGTGTTAGGCCCAATAACGTAGATAAGTGTTATCCAAGCTGGTTGCAACTTGTTCTTAATCACTAATACAAGGTATTGTAATGGTTGCTAGCGTGTGTGTTATATAGCTAATGCGTAGTTTTGCGCTTATTGCGGTACTCAGTACGATGACATGACATTGCATCGTCTGATTTCACGAATGCTGCATTACGATGTACCAGGTATGTCTCTGTTGTAGTTTGTGACAACATAACTTAAATATCTCTATTCATATTAAACAAACGAAAAATCAGCACGGACACTGAATGTGTTGGATGCCAACGGGTAGCAAGAACGCAACATTTGGCGCTTACGTGACAACAACAGCAACAACGTATCATAGTCTATCCACATAAAACCCCGGGGTTACCACTGCTGCACGTACGCCCGCACCTATGTATGTGATGGCGTGAAACGTGCCGTATCCTGTGGCTAAATAAGAACGTATCCAGGGTAAAATGCGTATCAAGAGGATAATAATAATATTCATCAGATTTTCAGGTAAACCCAAGACAAAAGCGCGTAGTATATATTTGGCTCAGGCCGGAGGACGACGGATTTCGAAATCGGGCTTCATCCGAGACAGAAATATGACAAGGTTATAGTATTAATGGTAATATTTATGAAGGGGGGGGGGGGTACCCATGTCGTGCATGGCCGTAGTCGTATGACGATAAACCTCTCCTCGCATCCCTACAATGCCTGGACGGAGCACGTTGGTTTTTTACCAACCCGGCAGACAGTCCTTGCTCCAAGCGCAAAGCACCGTGAGGTGTTGGGCGAGTCACACGAAGGATGAGCTGCATCCTACTCGGAATCGCTTGTGAAGCGGGCTTGCATAGGGACGCGAGCCTCGAATTAATCGATTTGATTCATGGTGTGACCACTTCCAGAGGAAGCAATGGGTATACTATGTATCTGCCTCGCGTGTGCCTTACCATATACACACTACGTGATACGACAATTCCCCTTATGCGGAGTTAAGCTTCTGAACCCCACACAAATGATCTAAAACTCGACCGCCAGCCGTGGTGACCGCCAAAAAAATAAAGATAAAACTGTACTCTGGTAGTCTAACTAACGCAGTGAGAGGTGTGTTTTACAGGGTCGTGGTCAGCCGCCGCCAACCCAACCTATACACACAATATGTAGAGGGGGGCGTCTATCTGGCCTTTCTCTAATTCCGGGAGAAGGCTACAAATAACAAGCACTCGACTATTGAGTGATTCACGGGCTAAGGCCTTATTCGAGGTCCAGTTGCAATGGCATCGGGGACTATAAACTAAATTGTGACACTTGTTTTTATTGTTGCCCATCCCGTATATTATCTTAGACCTTCTTGCCCCTGCTCCCTACATGTAGCTCAGATCCTGGGTCCATATTTGTCACATTCCATGCATTTTTATCAAAGAGGATGTTCAGAACTCTCTTTCCCCGTCGACTCGCGTCGAATTGTGCCTACCCACGCTAAAATAGGCGCTCCCGGCAGTTACTACGCTAGCAGAGTTCGAGGTTATAAACCGCTAGACCACTGGGGCGACCCTAGCCTTGCTTCACTTATGCTTGAAACTGTATAGTTGTAACCCCTAACCACCGTTTCAAGGCAGCCACGCCCGTTCTAGAGTGAAAGGTCGGGCCAAGCACTACGCTCAAGTACTTTCAAGGCGTAAACTTGGGCACGTATCGCAAACATCGCCCCCGGAGGCCTACCCATATAACTACTCTAGTCTATTGCCCGCGCGTTATGAAAAACAAACAAAATCGTTCTACCTTCGCCTTTGGGAGTGTTTTTTCACTTCAGTGTATTTTATTGTGTCCGTAGGTCAATCGCGTTGCAACCTACGTGTGAGTCATTTTGTCCGCCAAGGAAAATATTTTCAATCCCGTACTATTAATACCACACTTATGTCACTACTGGGACCGCTACGCACGATGAAACATATGGGTATATTCATCGTATGGTAACGATAAACCAAAACGCCACTTTCGAAACAAAAAACCCCATCAGTTCGCACCACCCTTGCCCGTGTTCGACACGACCATAGCACATGACATCGCACCAGTGTCTCCTCCACCGATAACGTCGACGGGCTCCTCCGTCCTTCCCGCTAGTATCTCCTCCGAAACAGGCTGGTGTTGCCACGGAACCACGACCTCATGGGCTTGCGTTTTACTGAGAATCTGGCACATTCATATCGTATTGCGGGCGTGGACGTATGTTCTTGTCGGCGATAGCACGACCGACAGATCCGTCTGACGATACGTCGTTCTACTGGCCGATCAATGAAGTCACCGACGGGTTGACAGGCGCGCCTATTCAGCCCCCCATCGAACACAAGATGGCTCGATCCATCGAACAACCGATGGTTCGGACGCTCACCCAAACAACAAGCCGACCGATGCCTCACCTCGCTGTTTGGACCGATCATGACAACGGTGTCCAGCTGATCCTCTGCCTCGAGGTAGTCCTATAAACGCGACAGCAACGCCAACGGAAAAAACAGTAGAACCCGACAAGATCTAACGAAGTCAACAACTCACGAGCGCACGAAGTCAAGAGTAGAGCTGGGAAAAAAAGAAAATTAACCGCCTTCTTGTTGTCGGTGCCCCTGTGGAAAACCACATGGCCAGATCCATAGCTCTTTGGTGAGCGCAGGCCATTGTGCGGATTCCTCCGGCTACGCCCGACAAAATTACCAAACCCAGCAACGGAAATCGAGGGGAGTAGAAACACAGCAATGCCGTGTTGTGGTATTAAGGGCAACGCAAACGTGCGTACCCATACAACTGATGTTGGCTCGCGTCTCGAAACGATCAAAATTGCGTACAAGCACAAGGCATTGCTACCGGTGGATGGACGCGCATCCAAAATATGGTCAATTGTTTTCGGCTGCATAATGACCGCAATCAACAAGCGCTGTACACACTCATATATTTCGAAAACACAACAACTCGAAATAACTAAACTTTTTGTCGCCAACGCTCACCACATTGTTGTCGATGAGGACGTAGCCGGAGGGGTACCACGGTCCCGGAAAATCCGTTTTCAACACCTGCGGCGGCGATTCATGAACGGTTGGGACTTCAATTTACCCTCCTTGCCGCCGTAAACCATCAGACCCGCAGTACGAAACAAAGCGTATCGAAAGAGTTCTGCATATCGCGGGGCGGCAGGACTTCGAGTTAAAATGGCTAGGACCCAGCTATTAAATGGTGACGAGCGAACAATCGGTTGCCCGCACAGGCACCAGACAGGGGAATGCCTGCCGGGTAAAGCGAGCCTACTACTCCTTCGCACAACTGATACATGCATGTTACTCGCCAGAACAAAGATGGAAGCCTCCCGAGGATCGATGTCAACCCTTCCACTGTATCGGTGAAACATACGGACGGTGTCTCCAATGACCGGTTCGCCACACACACCCCAGCCTTTGACAGTTTGGCCCAATCAGTACTCGCGCGGAGGGTTCAGGTGTGTATCCTCAACGAACGTCTAGCACAAAAAAAAATCAGGGGCACATTTCACCAAACAAAGGAGTGGGTCAACTTCGCCACGGCACGTCTAAACGATGTACACCTCGGGTCGCGTCGTAGAAGACAGCCAAACTGCCCCCGTAACACAACGACTCTACACTTGCTCTCGGGGAATATAGTGCTACCGCCCGCCATATCAATAAATCCATTGGTACGAAACAAGACATCTAAACTGGCGAATATGTTATCCCAATGGCCGAGGACAAGATCAATTTACAGACAAGACCAGCACGAACACTGAGGTAACAAAAACATCAACCTCAAAACCGACTCTAAATAAAAACCCAGTAACCACACACCAGCTACCAGATACTCACTATAAATTACCCTTTTGAACGTAAGCCGACTCACCTCCTCCCTGATGTACACCTCTCCCGTCGGGCAGAGTAAAACCAGAAGAGGTCGGAGTGACGAGCACGCCAGGCATATCACACCTTCTCTTCGTGGTGTATCGACGCGCTCGGGTTGACCTCCGATGGGATCGAAGAAAAATAAAGCCGTTTTCTCGTCACGAGACTGCGCGCCGTTCGTGAGGAACACCCGAGTACACGGGAGCACGGGATACCGTTAGTACCGGGCGTATTTTGCATGCTGTGATCGTACTCTTTCTTGATCGATTGGCATGTAGCATGTAACCGCGCCATCCGCGCATTGCCTTGAAATCGACGGAGGGGGGGGTGTGCAATACAGCCAGCCGACAACGTTCGTCCAGTAGACGACAACGCCTTCCCAATAGCCAATTCGAAGTGTGATTGCATACGGAAAGCGGGCAAGCACGATATAGTTATAACACACGTGTGATTTGCCTACCGTTGCTGCCAGGTACGTTTACCCGGATAGTGCACTCGCAGGGCGGAGAGGACCCATTTTTTCTTACGACCGGGATATATTTCGGTCAATCGCGGAACCAGTTACCGAGACTCCGAGTCACACAATCCGGCCCGGGCAATCTAAGTACCGAGTCAAGGCACAGCGAACGCTGGCGTAGCAACAACCGAACCGGACGCGACAAAAACAAACGCTCAAACAGGACGCATAAGGCCCGCAAAATAGGAAAAATAATCAATTTTGCAAACACGCGTGATTCGTTCATTGATCTTACTGTATCTACACCACATTCTATACAATATTTTGAAGACACTAAAATAGCCACGAAACTCTGATTCGTACGAGATTTAGCATGCTGTTAGCCCAAGAAAATAACGCAACCTGCACCTTGCTCTTCCCAGTATCGTAGCGGCAATTCGGTGAGTATTCTAGACCCGATCTTAATTTCCCCAGGTTCATACTTCAAAGCTTGGATGGTGAAGCTACTTCGGATCAAAACAGGAACAATCCGTTATTTGTGGTGAGATACATTTGCGCGTGTTGATTAATATTCAGGCTTTGAAAATCGATCCTAATGGTGCCACGTGAGGTTGTTTGTCATGCCGCGTGAAACACCCCAAATCGATAAAGCACGCGATGGTGGTGTCAGACTGGTAGAACACGGGAACCAACAGTGATACCGCTCGTCATTGGCCAACAGTTGCTGCGTCAGGTATTTCCTGGCTTCTCGTGGTTGTCGAATTTCGTCGTCAGTCGACATCGCTAGTTCGGTGGTATGACCTGAGTCGGGAAGTTAGCGAGCTCGGAATGGAATGTTAACAGAAGACTGCGCCCTGGGAGCAGGTGCGGAGGCGTAAAGCATCGTGAATCGATGAGACTGATATGTCCTTACGTGAAAGAGAAGGTTGCATATCAACATCTGACGCCCGAGGTCGTGCACGTTTGGCGATGGTCTCGTCGACTTGCGCCGAAGTTTCGCAATATGTATAACCCTCTATTGCTCAATACGATGGACGACACAGCTCTGAAGGCCGAGCACGTACATCAACGTCATTTTCACGCGAAGCATAGGGGCAGCAGTCCATGCAAGCGCGTGCGCGGGTTGAGGGGACTCGGGGAGGGAGGGCTCTGGTGAACACCTACCCGAGCATCCTGTCACAATAACGCGGGAAGGGACAGCAAGAACGAAACTATTCAACTTTAACATGGCCACTATTAATAGTTCATAACCACGGCTTGCCCACAAAGCAATCGAGGATAAAACCTCCTACCAGGTACGAATTAAGCAGGAAAACAAAAGCGATAATCAAACAAAAACTGAGATCGCCGCAAGGAGACAACAACTAACACGGTGTGATGTGGCCGGGTATACGAGTGTAACTGGGTATTCTTGCTGGAACCTTCCTCTTGGTCGATGGGAAACGGAGACTATTTGCAGTATTTCACAGATGCTTCGAGTACCTTGGAGTAAAGTAAGGAGTATTCAAGATAAAATACTTCAGGTACTCGCAGTATTTGGGTTCTATGTACTTCGGGATACTGCTCGTAGTCGGAGTATTTCGAGGTTCTGTATTGCAGATACTGCCATCCTCGGAGTATTTCGGGACCCCATACTGCGGGTACTCCTTGTACTCGCAGTGTTTGGGCCTTCAGTACTGCTCATACTCCAAGTACTCCGAGTGTTTAGGCCGCCAGTACTATAATACCCTCAGTACTCGGAGTGCGAAATGTATTCTATACTCCGAGCACACTCGCAGCGTGAGTACATTAGGAGCATATTTGCATCATTTTAAACACTCGGCCGTCATAACTGCCAGGTTCTGGGAGCATGTGACTATGTGTACTCGCAGTATTTCGAGGTTTTGTACTGCGGATACCGCCTGTACTCCGAGTACTTCGCAACTCGACACTGCGGGTACTCGGGTTCTGTACTGACCATACTACCAGTACTCGCAGTATTTGGGCCTTCAGTACTGCTCATACTCCAAGTATTCCGCGTATTTAGGCCGCCAGTACGGTAATACTCTCTGTACTCGAAGTACGAAAAATACTCGATACTCCGAGTATACTCGGAGCACCTGTGCAGCATTTCTTTGAAACATCCGACCGGGCTCGTTGTCATAATACATGACATTAACGAGCGCGTGGTATGAAATTACGGCATAACTAAGGAGGGCCTCAGTAAGTACGGTTGGTTGGGTGAGAGGAAATAACCCCCGCCAAACCACCAGAAAAGTCCCAGGCGAATACTTGCAGCCTAAACGATGCGGATACTTATAGATCGTCGACCGCAGGGACATACATTGCCCAGCAAACGTGAGCCGCAGAACAAAACAACTTTTGTTCACACGTCGTGCCCGGGCCACGCCAACTTAAAGCAGCGCAGTGCAGCAGTGCCCACACGCATGCACGTGTGGGGGTTGGGCGGGCTAGACTAGGCTGGCAGACGCTTGCTTGGCACGATCCAGCTACTGCTGTTCAAGCCACAGTTCGTGGTTTTAGCTTTGCTGACTCTCGTGTTTTGATATTTATATTATGAAATGCTGCTATTCTGTCTGTCTGCAATTTAGCAGCGCTTTCCAGAGCAGTTCAGCCCCACCGTGCCCCATGGGTAGGAAGGCTGGGTGCCACAACCCGCTAAACACTGGGCCCCACGCTGCGCCGAGCCGTGGCCGTGGCGCAATCCGGATGAAGTTCTGGCAGCCATTTAGCCAGCCTACCTGCTAACTTTCAATTTTTTAATCACTATTCTGGCAGCTGATTGGTTGCCCAAATCCATGTCAGTCAGTGGCTGCTGGCTCTTTCTAGAACATCGGTGCTGAAAAGAGCCACCGAGGTTCCGCCATACCCGAGGAGGATAGGATCCCATCCCCGGATTAGAAATCCCTCCATATCTCTACAACTCAGACCAACCGGGAATAAAAAAGGCGTTTTTCCCGGGTCGGCACTGCCCCGCACGGTATAGAAACCCCACCCCCATCAGTTGATCGCTGATTGCTTGAAACTCAGAGAGCCAGCGGCACCCGGGGACAATAAACCCCCCTCTCCGGATCAGATATCCTTCCATAACTCTACAACTCCAACGACCCGGGGACGCAAACGGACATCCCTCGGATCGATACCGCCTCACAAGGTGTGAAAACCCCAATACCACGGGAATACTTACGGTTGCCTGACCCTCATAGAGCAAGCGTGCGGTGAGGGTTGCCCCTCGCGGCAACGTCGAAGTCCCGCCGCACCCGGGGATGAGAACGTCCCATCCCCGGGTCATGAATCCTTCCATACATCTACAACTCCAACAACCCGGGGACAAAAACAGACATCCCCCGGGTCGATACCACCCCGCAAGGCGTGGAAACCACACCACCACTGGCTAATTGCTGATTTGGCTGGGGCGCTGGGGTTCATAGAGCCAGCACGCAGCGAGGGTTGCCCCTCGCGGCAACAGTGAGGTCCCGCCGCACCCGGGGATGATATAATCACATCCCCAGATCCTGAATCCTTCCGTACATCTACAACACCAACGACCCGGGGACGCAAACGGACATCCCCCGGGTCGATACCGCCTCACAAGGTGTGGAAACCTCAATATCAGGGGAACATTTTCGGTTGCCTGGCCCTCATAGAGCCAGCGTGCGGCGAGATTTGCCCCTCGGGGCAACGTCGAAGTCCCGCCGCACCCAAGGATGATAACTTCCTATCCCCGGGTAATTATCCCTTCCATACATTTACAACTCCAACAACCCGGGGACAAAAACAGACATACCCCGGGTCGATGCCGCCCCGCAAGGTGTGGAAACCCAACCACCACTTGCTGATTGCTGATTCTGGGGTTCATAGAGCCAGCACGCAGCGAGGGTTGCCCTTCGGGGCAACAGTGAGGTCCCGCCGCACCCGGGGATGATATAATCACACCCCCAAATCATAAATCCTTCCATACATCTACAACACCAACAACCCGGGGACGCAAACGGACATCACCCGGGTCGATACCGCCTTGCAAGGTGTGGAAACCCCAATACCACAGAACACTTTCGGTTGCCTGGCCCTTATAGAGCCAGCGTGCGTCGAGAATTGCCCCTCGGGGTAACGTTAAAGTCCCGCCGCACACGGGGATGATAACTTCCTATCCCCGGGTCATACGTCCTTCCATACATCTACAACTCCAACAAGCCGGGGACGCAAACGGACATCTCCCGGGTCGAAACCGCCCCGCAAGGTGTAGAAATCTCACCACCACTGGCTGATTGCTGATTTGGCTGGGGCGCTGAAGTTCATAGAGCCAGCACGCAGCGAGGGTTGCCCCTCAGGGCAACAGCGAGGTTACGCCGCACCCGGGGATGATATGATCACATCCCCCGGCCAGCAATACTTCCATGAATTCACAACTCCAAAGACCCGGGGACGCAAACGGACACCCCCCGGGTCGACACCGCCTCAAAAGGTATGGAAACCCCAGTACCACGGGCTATTTTACAGTTGCCTGACCCTCATAAAGCCAGCGTGCGGCGAGAGTTGCCCCTCGAGGCAACGTCGGAGTCCCGCCGCACCCGGGGATGATAATGTCTCATCCCCGGGTCATAAATTATTCCATACATCTACACATCCAACAACCCGGGGACGAAAACGGACATCTCTCGGGTCGATACCAACCCGCAAGGTGTGGAAAACCCAACCCCACGGGCTAATTTTCAGTTGCCTGGCCCTCATAGAGCCAACGTGCGGCGAGAGTTGCCCCCTGGGGCAACGTCGAAGCCCCACCGCACCCGGGGAT
>MEHQ01002700.1:0-44991 GCA_008828725.1 Saccharina japonica | reverse complement strand
TCGTGCTCGAGCTAGAAAGGAAGTATACAACTCAGATTTTGCACGACGACTCTCCTCTGGTAGAGGGGTCGAGGCGAACGCTGTGCGAGGCAAATGGTCTCACCTCTCAGACTTGGTGATGTCGTCCGTGATGGTATACCCAGAGAGAGACGTACACCCAAACGGCCCCAACAGCACCGACGGCCGGGAACAGCAGACCAGCCCGTGCTCCACCCCCAGAGCACGCCACGCAACGCTGCTGCTTGCAAAGTGCTCCCTGTGACCTCGGGCCGTGTGACCAACCGTTTGAAGCKGCCAGAAAACGCTTCGGAGGCGAGCTGTCAGTCGGTTACTATCGTGAGCTGTAAGAGCAACGACCAACACGCAGGTTCCGCCGCGTTTCTGGCCGGACCGAGGGCAGAGCACTGCATGCCCCGCGGGCCGCGAGTCTCTAAACAAAATTGTGTTCCCGGAGAATGCTCGACCTGGCTCCCAGGGTGGACGCCAACAAGAGTTTACGGGTGCGGAGCCCCCCCTGATGGTGGTGAAAGTTTTCCCGGCAAACGAAACTCGATCAACCAGTTGCAGATTTTAAACAGAAAGCAGAGACAAGCCTTTGCGGTACGTCCAACCGCAGTGCTTCGGGTACAAGTGCTCAATCGGGCCGTGTGTTTCTTCTGGGCCATGCCTATGTTGCTGTCTATGCCGGGCTGACCTCTTTTTCCACAGCTTGAAGCACAACACGAAATATGTGAGATGGAAATGTGGATCTTCATTTTGATATTTTCGGAATTTTTTTCTTGCCACAAAAAATGTACGGCAAATACCGTTATTTAAAGAAAAAAAGTATTGTTCTCAGATGGTTACTACTGTAGTGCGCTGAGAAAATATTTGGAATTCCCAAACTACACTCCAGCCTCCGCTGTCAGCGTACAAGCTTAACCATGTGCGCATCTTCGCTGGTGCGGTGTTACTCAACACCCGTGTTTACTCAACACGTCAGTTATAAGGAGTGGATGCAAACATGACCAAAAGTTGCTGTGTATCAGGTCCAATATATATCGACAACCCTGTACCATCACTATACTCATCGTCCCGATGACGCCACAACGAAATCTTTTACAAAGATGAAGTTGCGGCGAATAAAGGGGGAGGCTGTGTGACGGTGAGGGTTAGACGTATCTATCGTAGATCTCAGAACACGTACACATGGACGGATACATCACAAAGTCAAGCACCAAAGATCCGGCCAGACCGGATCTGAGGGCGTTAGAGGTCCGCTAGAGCGTATGACCTCTCCCCTCAGCTGCTCGATGCTCCTCCATCCTTAATGCCCGATTGGGGTGAGACTCGATGAGTCCCCCACGGTGCCAGAATTATAATAGACCGCCGTGCTCTCACGGCGTAGCATCTCCTTGCTAATCATAAGAAAGAACTGTGCTCGGTTACGTCGACCGTAACGACGGCTACAAGGGACCATCGCTCCGGGACCTCTCCAAGGCGACTTCTACGCGGCAGCGACGACGACGGCGGAGCCTAGTAATTACATAAGTGTGCCTATTATTAGTAGTATTATTGTGTTTGTTAATATTATAGGAACTATTCTTAATAATAGTATATAACATTGAACATCAATCTATATACGCTCTTCTATAAGGGGTTGCATGTGGGGGAACATACGTATACGCCGGGGTACACGAACAAACACACGGACAAAAAACAGTTCTGAAAACTGCCACAGCGTGCCTTTATTTACGAGTAACGATTTCTAAATATAATATTGAGGTTTGTCGTCCCGCGTCCCGCGTGCGTTTGTTGGATTCCCACCGTGCGACGCGTACACTGAACCGATTCAGACACGCTTGGGACTGATAAACGCCCACTATTTATGCACACCGTTCTGTACTGCTCGCGTCGAAAGCCGTGCCGAGATCGGAGAGCTAGGCGATAGTGACTGTCCTAACTAACTGGTTTTACCAGTGCGCAATTGTTACTGGGATTTTTTCCTGCCTAGATTCAACCCTCCGCGCTCTCAAGCAGCGAGGCACACAGAGGTATTTGTAGCAGAAACAAGCAACCAGCATCACTATCACCAGCAAACGCCACCACCACCACCACCACGGCCGCCACTCTATTAATAGTAGCCTAATCGAAGATGCCCAGTATCACACATGATGCCACCTATTTGCTATTTGTGGTGCTTTTATTATTATACCTGCCCAGTACACATGATGCCGGTCTGCGTATATGGGGTATATACCACAAACACTCACACACCACCGATCCACTCACCCACTGTACAAGGGTTTTGCGCTGACGCGCATCGCTTAACAAGAGATGTTGGTGGGTGGTGTTGGTGATGGTGGAACAACCAGCCCAGGGACCAACCGACCCACCCAGTAACTCTCTCACCCACAACGCACACCCGCCAACCTATACTTGCCCATGAACCAAAAAAAGGTTTATTCGCTGACACAAATCGCTTAGAATAGAAAACGATCCAATCAATGACAATTTCAGGAACACAGCAAAAAGAGAAGAACCGCCAACAACGCAGTAGCTTAATGTAGTTAGGAGTTTGACCAGTTGAAGGCGTCTGTCACGCTCCTCATTCCCACCGTTCTTCTTGTATATGGTACGGCAGTTAGTTGATGATATTGTAGCAGTTTATTCGTATGTATGATATGTATCAAACGTAGAGTTTGAGGGAGGGGACTGTGTCAGGTACCCCGGCCCCTGTCGGGTGTCGGTAGGGTCGAACTTGAATAATTCACAGCAGTTCGACGTTGATATATTATACATATATAGCATACTATTTGCTACCGGTACATATTATACATATTTGAAGAGTCGGACCCAAGGTGATGCCTTTCAGTCAAACGGGGACGGACGTTTCGTCCGTGTCCCCGGGTTTGGCCGTCAATTACCGTCACGTCATCAGCGGGTTGCCCTTTTGCCATTTATTTTGCGGCACGAGTACTATCGCGAGTTGATAAACTGATATAATACACGATAAACTGCGGTCAGCAGTCAGTGTTACAGCAGCGTCCGCCTCTCGGGCCAGTCCCGAGAGAAGGCTCAACTCATTGCTGGTTGAGTTCGATGGAGATATAGAGTTGCCTCCCGAAAGGCTAGCCAAGATCTCGCCCCAGAGCTCTCGAATACCCCGAGCGTCCGATGTGGGACGCGTAGTGCGTTGGTTAATCGCAAGCCAAGCGCATAGCGGGCAACATACAGGTGGACACATGACAGATGGACATATCACTGAACGATATATATGGGGTATTACTTTGATCCTTCACTTGGGGGTGGTTTTAACTAAAACCAGGTGGTGTTCCAACTTCGGCAGAAGCTCCGCTTGAGGCCTTCATTCGGCGTTCCACAAGCATGATGGCGTTCCGATACCGGTACCGGAAACCCATCCTCAACCTCCATCGTTCAAGCGGGGAGCCTCCTCGTACAGCTTGACCCCCGTTATAACGATGGACCCCCCGCGTAGCACTGGCCACGACAGTCGCTTACGCATCACAGCATTCTCCTCCAGCTCACAACTCGCTGCAACACCCCCCCTGCCCGACGCATAACTATGGTCGGGTCAAAACGGACCTCACGGTTACGGCCCGGTAACACCGTGTGTGCCCTCCTCCTCCCTCTTCGTCGTCGGCCCGGCATTTGTATCACCCCCACTGTCCGACGTGTTGACTATCGTCGACCCATAGCGGGCTTCCCTGCCGTCAGGTGCGCCTTGGTTCCTCGGCGCCCCCGTCGCTGCAACACCCCCCCCAGCCCGGCGCGTGTGAGCGTCGGTACCAAGCGGGCATTCTATGCGATGAACCAATATCACCTTCCTCCTCGGCTACCCGTCGCTGCGGTGCTCCCCCAGCCCGGCCCATGTGAGCGTCGGTGTCAAGCGGGCATCCCGGTTAAGATCTGGTGACAGCGAGTGTGCCTTCCTCCTCCGTCCTACGCCGTCGGCCCGAAGTTTGGTGGTGTGGCGACGCAGACCTTGTACGATGGCGAGACGTGCGTCCGTGCTGGCCCTTGTCCATTCCTGAGACAGGCGAACTCGATCAACCGATGCCTCGTACTACTCCTAAGCGTTCCTTGTCGATTGTAGAACTCAGCCCGTGCGTCATGAAGCTATCTGCTCGACTTTTGTTCTTGCTGCGCCCACGAGGCCGTCCACGGAGAACATTCCCACCGTCGCAACCGCTGGGTGACGTATTCAATCCAACAACCACGTGTAACACAAAATACAAAAAACAGAGACGGACCCTTATCCCCAGCAAGAACCCGAGACGGCGCTCACCTCCGCCGACCCGTTCGACAATAGCATGACAGGTGCTTACCTTTCACCGTCGAAGTGCTACCGCCAAACCTACTTGCAATACGCACGGGAGATGCTTACCTCATCTCCCGATCGTCGGCGATTTACAAAGTGCTCACCCCACGTTTCAACCGAATATCGCCGAGGTACTCTACCCAGTTGCTATTGATAGACCGACAAACTCCGAAAATCTACAGAACCCAAATCGCAACCAGGCCCAGGTACGCAGGGGAATATCAGCAAGCCCTCCGGAACTCACACCCGGACTCCAGATAATGAAGCTCTCAGCAACCAGAATCCAGGTTGCCAGATTCCCAACACCCAGAAGACCCCCTGGGTCGCTGTTGATGGTGTTGTATAGGGTCGCGATTGATGCTGCCGACCCGACTGGTTCCTCGCGTCTCCGTGACGACCGCTTCTTCTACTGTCTTCGAGATGCTTGCTGTTTAGCTTGCCCTTCCGTCCCTGCGAACATGTAGACCCTCCCCGCGACGCTGGTTCGGACAGCCGTGGTACTTCTCAGTATCCTAGCGCCCGCCCCACTGCAACACCCCCCCTGCCCGACGTATAACTACCGTCGGCGCAAAGCGGGCATCCCGGTCATAGCCCGGTGACAGCGTGGGCGCTCTCTTCCTCGCCGTCCCGCCACTGTAACACCCCCCCAGCCCAGCGTGCCGAACGGGTGTCCCGGCTACTGTGTCCGATAACAGCGGCTGCGCTTTCCTCTTGCTTCGTACGCTGGGTGACGGTTTTGCTCCTACAGCCCGTATTACACACCAAGACAAAACTCGCCCTTCTTGTAAACGAGAACCCGAGACGACGCTCACCTTCGCCGACCCATTCGACAATAGCATGACAGGTGCTTACCTTTTACCGTCGAAATGCCACCACCGTCGAACCAACCTGCAACACCCGCGAGAGATGCTTACCCCATCTCTCGATCGGCAGGGATTGACAAAGTGCTCACCTCATTTTTCAACCTAATACAGCCGAGATACTCTACAGAGCAGCTTTACAGGTCCTTCCATACTCTTCGGAGTCTCGATCGCAACCAGGCCCTGGTTACGGTCGGAAAAGTGAGTATCAGCCAGCCGTGCGGATCTCATAGTCGGACTGCCGATACTGGAGTTCCGGATAACCAGGGTCCAGGCCACCCGAGGTTCGACTTTCAGAAGACACCCGGGTCGCGTTTGATGTCGTTGTACATACAGGGTCGCGGTTGATGATGTCGCCAGACCTACTAAGTTATTCGCTCTCCCGTGACGACCCGCTCTTCCACTGTCTTGTAAACTTGCTGTTTGGCTCTTCCTCCCGTCCATGCGAGTTCGCCCTCATTCGCGGAGTTTTGTGTGCGACGATAGTGGGGACAGAACGGTGTGGTCGGGTGAACCGGGAGGGTTAAACACACATTTATTTCCCGTCAACTTCATTAATTTCCTCACGTTTCTGTCCATGTTTGTTCCATAAGAGCAAAATCTCATCTGTTTCACGCCGCGGCTCAGTACCTTTTCGGTTCCACGACCACTCACAGGTACTCCGTGCACACCGACGAGGATCTGTCATTACCCAAATAATGTAATAGCTTTTTCATACACCAACAATACTGGTTGTCTTTATGTATGCCGGATGGAAGCGATCAGAACACTCTGAAACATACGGGCAACCAAACTGTATTTCGTGTTCTATTGGATCATCTTGTTCTGCTGCTGGCAACGAGCATTCCAAAAGGACTCCTCGTTCACTCATGTTGACGGTACAACCCAAACCCCTGCCGCCGACCTTCGTCGGTAAGCACGGACTTACCCACGAAAGTAATGGCCGATGGCAAGCGGTGCTACGGCTCCTCCGTACACGTACTTACGATAACGGCGAACCCAAATACGTAGCCGAATGATCTGTACCGTACTGTGGGTTAAACCGTGTCCTCCGCGTCCGTTTCACAGAAGCAGCGCCAGTGGTTTGTGGTCGGTCATGTACCTTACCCACGACAGCTTCCTCCGAAGCTTTACTGTAACCATTGGTACAGGTCAGTATCTTAAGTGTGGACAGTACCCATGACTGCGTATGTTACGTCAAATGACACGCATCGCTCAATCGTCGATGGTGATACTTTCACGTTATGGCCGTGGAAGCCCGGATGAAACGAGAACCTCAAGAAACTAGCTCCCTTGGCTGCTGGTGTTCTCTGCAATACCGAATGTATTTGAATGTAAGAATGTACCTGGTCATTTGGTCGTGAGGTATCGCTTGAGCCGCTGCTGCAGCGACCGTGCTGCATCTGGTGCAGCGACCGTGGTGGTCCATTGACACCATGGCCGCAGGATTCCGGACAAAGGGAGGCATGAGAGCAAGGAAACTAGCTCCCTTAGTTGCTGGTGAACGTATTATAATAACACTACCCTTGGTGTTGAGGTATGCATGCATTGCTTGGTTGGTGAACGATCAGGCGTGCATGCGATCCCAAAACAGCGCACAGGCTATTCACAAACAACCAACATGCATACCGACGCGACGAACAGCAGAAGGACAGAGCACGTGCAGCGAACGCGCCTGTCTGCGGTTCTAGACCGAACCTAGAGCTGTGTACGGATACGAGAAGATGCTACCGACTCACGTCGAGGCTTGACCAAAAAGAGACAGGTTACAAGCACGTAGAGGCTTAACCAAAAAGATAGAAAGGCTACAAGCCTCTTGCTGGCGCTGGCGTGCTTCGGGTGTAGCCTCCCCCCCCCCCCCTCCTTTGCCTGACGATCGAACCTTTGCGTCGTCTTGGCAAACGGTAGAGTGCGCTATTACTGAGTACAGGTCAGTCTCCCACCTTAGAAGTAAGGCGAATCGGCCAGGACTTGCCCTCTAATATATATGCCACACACAGGTTACTTTTGTGGTCGTGATGCATGTATACATATTACATCACACCACCCTATTAATGCGAGTACTAGGTGCCATACCAGTACTATGTGCCATACTAGGAACTTACCTCGTACTATGTGGCTCTAACGCCAGGCACGGGCGGGCGGGCGTGGATGACCAGCGCCACAGGCGGATCTGTGGCCGTACCGCTAGTACCTATATAACCCGTAAATACACGCGATCGTCGCTTTTTTTTTTTTTTTTTTTCGCTTTCTCTTTTATCCTGCCTGTCGTATATGGCTTTTTCTGCTCTGCTTACTGTATTGCAGTAGTTTTGTCGCCACAGAAGAACTGGTATCTCTCTATTAATAGGATGAAGCCTCGGCACGCATTATACAATATGTCTTCATAATTTTCCATTTTTTTCTTTCCGCTTTTTATTTTCACCTTTTCTCTTTCCCACGCTCAATGGTATAAGGTTCCTTCTGTGTCAGTGTGTGTGTTCTTCACATTAAACCTTCCTTTCTACCCGTCGACGCTTAACCAACGCACTACGCGTCCCACATCGGACACTCGGGGTATTCGAGAGCTCTGGGACGAGAGCTTGGCTAGCCTTTCGGGAGGCAACTCTATATCTCCCTGGGTTCACCATGTTACAGCAGCGTCCGCCTCTCGGGCCAGTCCCGAGAGAAGGCTCAACTCATTGCTGGTTGAGTTCGATGGAGATATAGAGTTGCCTCCCGAAAGGCTAACCAAGCTCTCGTCCCAGAGCTCTCGAATACCCCGAGTGTCCGATGTGGGACGCGTAGTGCGTCGGCTAAGCATAAGCCAAGCGCATAGCGGGCAACATACAGGTGGACACATGACAGATGGACATGTCACTGAACGATAGATATGGGGTATGACTTTGATCCTTCACTTGGGGGTGGTTTTAACTAAACCAGGTGTCCCAACTTCGGCAGAAGCTCCGCTTGAGGCCTTCATTCGGCGTTCCACAAGCATGATGGCGTTCCGATACCGGGAACCCATCCTCAACCTCCATCGTTCAGGCGGGGAGCCTCGTGCAGCTTGACCCCCGTTATAATGATGGACCCTCCGCGTAGCACTGGCCACGACAGTCGCTTACGCATCACAGTATTCTCCTCCAGCTCACAACCCGCTGCAACATCAGCGGTCAGCGGTCATTCCTCATCTTTGAGGCTCAGGGCTATAGGTGGGCACCGGGAGGCGACAAAAAATAGCCGAAAACCGGATAACGAGGCGTTATTATCAAAACAAAAAACCGGATAAAACCGTTTTTTTCAGCCGGTTTTAACCGGTTTTCGTTTACCCGGTTTTCCGAAAACCGATTAAAACTGGATGGTAGCGTGAAACGCCTCCAAATCATTGAACAGGACGGCATGTTTGGGTGAAAAACGTGCTGTTTATATGTGGATTCCGAGCCACACAACCACAGCGCACGGGGTGACGTGATTTTAAGGTATAACACATTGATTGGTTTGTTGTGAAAAAGACATTGCTATTACCTACCGGTTAGTATTAATAGGGCTTTCTTCGCGATTACTTGCTTCCTGTCTTTTTTTCCTACGTATGCCTTGCCGATCAGCGTATTCGGAAGGCTTTCCTGCGCGCGGTCTAACTACAATAAAGTCAAGTCAAAATGTCCACACTAATTTCAAGATATTTTGTTTCCAGACTAAAATCAACTTTTGTTTTCAACGAGTCCAAAAAAAGTGAAAACATATTATACAGATAGATGTCGTACGTGCAAGTTTTGTATACCTTTGTATGAAGTATATGTTTCGATATATAACAACTATTATAACGTCGTCAGCAGAGCATCATGATTCAGCTGTTTAGGACATGGTTGATGCACACACTTACTTATACGTACGCATGATATCGTATACCAGATATATTACTGTGTGTGTATACTATTAATAGTACTGGACCATGGTTTTATTCGGTAGATAATCAGTGAAGAATGTGTCAGGTGCTACTGGTTTAAACCGGTTTTATCCGGTTTATATCCGGCGAAAAAAACCGCGTATTTTTATCAAAAACCGGCTACTCGTACACGCCTGCTGGGTTTCCAAAACCCGGTTTAAACCGTTTTTTTTTCCCGGTGCCCACCCCTACCTAGGTTTCACTGAGGGCTGCTTGGATGTTGGACGCTTGAGCGAAAAGCGAAAAGAACGCCCGAATTCGTGAAACATTACGTAACATTTAACATTATTCTATAAAATCAAACACTACGTATTATTAATGGACCATATATCACCCTCGGATGAATCATGAACCACATTTCATCATGCGGAAAACCAAAACGACCGACCGGAATGTTTGATGCTTCAAACGAAAAGCGTGAGGGGGCCATGATCCATGATGCCATCCATGATCCATGATGCTACGAATAGGATGGGATGTTTCCGTCAAGAGCGTTGAGTGGTATATATATATATATACATACCCCTGGTAGTGGTATACGCGTCCTTTCTGCCGCTTGTTGACCTCCCCCCCCCCCCCCCCCCCCGCGTCTTCTTGGTGTTTTCCCTGTTTGCAGGCTCTCGCACTGTTTAAAACAAATAATAAGTACGTATATAATTATCATGGATAGGCTGTACGAGAATATTCGATAAAGTCCTCGATCTCACAGCTGTGTTTTTTGTTTTGTTTTAATTTTTCAATATGTGTTTGTGTTCATCACATTAAACCTTCCTTTCTGCCCGTCGACATCCAGTCAAATATACATGCCGGTGTGTTCTTCACATTTATCGGTCCAGAAGAAGAGTATGAATAGTAAGGTACAACAACCTATCTATACAAAGCGCTGCGAGAGCCCTGTGGGGAGGTCAACCATCAACCAGGGTATAATGTAGTTTATGAAAATTTGGATTTACACGTATAGGGCAGTTTTATTGTGGTCGTAAAATCCGTATCGTACGTATATATATGCATACCTGGTATACTGTATATAAAATACGACGGGAATGTGTCGCCTCTCTCTCCTTCTATCCACCCCACCACCACCACCCACCCTCGTTCGTCCCTTTGCTATACCTTCAAACTTCGAACATCTGCATCGAACACAACATATTAAAATATTCCAGTTCCTCCAACCCACGCACATCATTGCACAAGCAAGCCTTACGTTCGCGCTGGGCTGTCTGTCACGCAGGAAAAAGCGACGTAAATAGCTTACTTTGCCTCTCTCCCTCGCATTCGGGGCCTGCCTGTGGACTAGTGTGGACGCCCCTCGCTATATTACGACATTTAAGCCTAATATATTGCCGCATAGGCTATTATATTAATTGGGGTCTACGGCAAATATTACAGGCTTAGATTACGTAGCCTACGCGTAGAGCTCTCGCAAGTTTGCGGCCTCGCGTACTACGTACGGCGGTACTGCTGCTGCTTATAGCTGCCGCTGCTGTTCACCCGCGTTTTGGGGGAGAAACTACGTATTTCAAGGATTTTTTCTCGTGTCCATCTGGTGTGGAGCTCTCGCACTGTGCCAGTAAACTTCAGCCGTGGGCAGCCAAGAGGAGGACAGCAACAGCAACAGCAGCAGCAACAGCAACAGCAACAGCGTCAACAGCATCGGTCAGCAGCACCAGCAACAAACAGCAGCACTGCGAGTATTCCTCCAGCTGCTGTTGGGAATCTCGACACACGGTGAGAAAACTTGAACGTTGTTCCGAGGCCTCTTTTGTTACGTAAGTACACACATATTATATTACTGGGGCCACATTATTGTACCTACAAATTATTTCACGCATGCATCTGGATTGCTAGCAGGGTAGGTCGTGCCTCATATACCTGGTATTACGTATTACGAGTACGTACAGTATACGTATATTTTAAAAAGGGCAATAACCAAAAACGGGTACACCCGCGCCGGTTTGAGTAAAAAAACGGGTACATAATGGAATCGAGTCAGAACACCACATCACACGAGCCATCACGGGATAGATAGGCCAAAATCCCATCGTGCCCGTTTCTGAGGGGTAGTGTTAACCAGGCACACTTGTGGGCGCCTAACTATACTCTTAGACGTGTCCGGATTATGTTTGGAGGGCTCAGGTCCGGGTGGGATCGGGAGCAGGGTCAGGGGTATTTAGACGTAGAGGGTTCTCTGGCGGCAAGCATTTTGTGTTTTACTTGGTCTCAGCGTGTACCTGAAATACACCCTATATCGATACCAGGTCTGTTGATACTGCTGCTGTGCAATCATATATACAACGAATGATGTCGGATTGCCGCATTACCTCCTTACGGCGAGGATTTGGCGGTAAGTAATAAGGATGGGCCGCGGTAATTACTGTAGGCCCCCTGCCCCCTATATACAAAAGCCATACATTTCCATAAGAAACACCTGCATTGTTTGCTCCCTTGGGCAGCTCCTGCCTTTCATATTTCCATTTGTTTGCTTGCGCTGTGGCCCTGCGACCTGCTGCGACCATAGCGATGGCATCTTGGATTGCGAAGACGTCCAAGCACGCTGGTCTGCGTCCGAAGTTCGATCGGTTTATCAGGCCGACGTTTTTTCTCTTTTCCTCTCTCGTGTCTTCTTTCTTGCTTTTTTGCCTTGTTTCTCCCTTTGTTTCCACCCTCTGCCGGCGTCTTCCTCTTTTTCGTGTTGCCTCGCCCGTGCAGCAGTTATCTGTTCCTCTTGGGCACGTGTGCTTTTCTTCTATTATAGGGGCGATTCTGTCTCCCTGCGTCATTTGTATTCTGCTTCATTTCATAATTTTTTATTTGTCTTTTTGTGCTTTTTTTTTCGGTTCGGCTCGTATCGTTGTGTTCTCGTACCCGGTACGTTAGCACCTCACTTGCCTTACCATTTAATTTGCGTCTATTTTGTTTGGGTTTTCTCTGTTTCACAGTCTGTGACCACATAATCTGTATCTCTCTAGGATTAGGAATCAGGTCAGGCACTGGGTGTACTGATGTGGTTGAGTAGAAAGAACGGGTTTAATGTGAAGACAACACACACACACACTATCATGGGATCGGAATCCAGAACATGTTTTTTCCACACTTTCGCAGGCCTTTTCTACCGGGGACGCTAAACAAATTACCCCTACCATCTCAATGAGCCATTGGTATATTTCGAGAGAAATCTAGTGATATTGGCCGATTTTGCAGGCTCGAATTTTCCACGAATGGCCAACCCAAGCCAACTGGCCGTGTTTCTATTTTTTTATCGAAGAAACAGGGTAAAAAATACGAAACAGGCGGCCTGGTTCGATTTTTTTTTTTAATCAAAACCGGGTGAAAAAACGAAGTAGGGTCAGTTGGCCATCCGTTGAAATTTCGAGCCTGCAATTTCGGCCAATACCACTAGATTCCTCTCCAAAATTGACCTTTTAGAACTGCAGTCCCGTTTTGGGGACAAACCACTCTAATTCTAAGTGATTTGTCCCCAAAACGGGACTCCAGTCCTATAAGGGTTGTAGGGGGACATTTTTTAGCGTCCCCTGAAGAAAAAACTGCGAATGTATTGAAAAATCCTGTTCTAGATTCCGATTCCATAATAATATAATAATAGTCGACCTCAACATCCCCGCTCGCCAAGTATATATCAATTGTACACATATTGGGTAAATCACATCAAAACGAAAAGAAAAAACACGTTGTCCACATTCATGTATGTGCCTGTTGACCCTAGCGGGGATGTATCTTGAACGTCCCCTGTTTCTGCCGCAAATACCCGTACTAATTTCTCATGTCCGAAAATGGCGTAATTACTTTAAGCACGAGATTTCCCGGCCGTAATCCGACATCACTGCATACAACAGAATATTAGGTGGATGTGGTCGTATATACGACTCTGAAGACGTACTACGTACCCAGGTGCGTAAAATGGTTGAATAGAGTTTAAGTGGATTGTGAAAAAGCTTGAAATAAAATGAAACAACGAAAGAGCGGCCGCAGACGCAGCGGAGAGCGAGGCACACTGTGGGCAAGTGGTTAAACAAAATAAATAACCAAAAACGGTTGAAAGCCAAGCATAATAGACATTTACAGTTGTACCCGGGACAGTTTCTCTCAAAAATGGGTACAATTTGTTTTTGGTCAATCGCGTGGCTCGCTGGGCGTGTTTTTTACTTGATTCCAGGATGTACCCGTTTTTAAGTGAAAACCGACCGGGTATACCCGTTTTTGGTTATTTCCCAAAAATACATAAATCTCTCTACGTACGATTCATAGGATGGAGAACCGGCACGGCTCCAAAAGCTTCTCTCGCTTGATACGCGTAGCTACGTACGTACACATTTTGTTTTTTGTTACTTCCTCTTCTCTTTCCTGGACTCTCGTGTGAGGCACGAGGACGAAACGGAACTGAGTAGGAAGTGCCACGTATCCGTTGTATGGGTGGCGCCCAAGGGAATGGAGACAGAGGGTGGGGGGGTTCGTAGGGAAACCGCGGCGGACGAAAGCAGGAAAGAGACGGCAAACAGAGTAGGTACCAGTACCAGACCGACTAGCTGGTAGAATCCTGCCTATACTACGCGCACAAACCCTGCCTAGGCCTGCAAGGCTACTTTTGGCTGCTGCCTCGGCCTCCATGCTCTTTTCACTGTCGTTCTTATTTGCTCTTGTACTGCATTACTCTTGCATGCACCTTGGCATGCTAGCCAGGTACTCTTGCCTTCGTATAAGTGGCATTGCGCCAGTTGTCTGCCTGCGTGCACGTACTGACCCACCGTGAGCTTAGTATCTCGTGTCGTAGTTTATGTACCACAGAACTGGTTACCCTTTGTAGGATGATGAATCGCACCCCGACACTCGGTCGTGTGTGTGTGTGTGTTCTTCACATTAAAACCTCCTTTCTACCTCGCACATCGGGAGCGGACGTGGAGAGAGGCGCGCGTGCTACTATGGCACAAACCTGCCTCGGCTGCCTTCGGTTGTGCTCCGCGCCGCTGTCCTATTCCTGTCTTCTCACTCCTTCGCTTGTTGCGCTTTTCGGTCCATTTTATTTTCTTTCATTCATTTGTTTTTATTGAGTCCATCTCCTGCTGGCGAGAGAGCACGACACTTTCTTTCTTTTTTGTTCATGCTTTTATTTTTGCTTGATTATTTGATTGCGTCAGTATATACTTTTATTATTTTCTTTTCCTTTTTGTCGTTTTTCTCTTTTGTCTCTTGCATGCACCTATTCAATAGCAGCGTAGGTTCTTTCCTGTCTATATGGCGGTTTCCATTGTCTGCTCTTGCCCTTACTGCACTGAGCTGTAGCTTCTCTGTGTCGTAGTTTGTGACCATCTATTAACTCGGTACTTTTTTAGCAGATTGAAAATCCGGCACGACACTGCGTGTGCCTGTGATGTCGACGGACTAGAAGGGAGGTTTAATTGTGAAGGAACACACACACACACACACCATGTCCGTGCGATTCTTCATCCTACAAAGTTGCCTGGCATTCGACGGATAGGAAAGAAGTTTAATGTGAAAGAACAATCACACACCAATGCCGAAGTATATGCAGCTACACAAAACCGGTCGCCCCCGGTAAGATAGTGACCCGTCAGCTTCAAAGACTACTATCCATTGTACCCAGCAGTCGAATCCACTGGTGAGAGATTTTGTCCTTTATTTTGAAAAATAAAAAGAACCCAATTGCTCGAGAGCGCCTTCCGTGGCTGGGTAGCGATTCCGACGCATAGTCGAGAGGAAGAAGTGCTGAAATTTTTCTCCGCTTAAAATGCAAGGCAGAACCGTAGTGCGAGAGGAGGAAGAGCCACTTTGTGAGCCCGGCATCTGATTACGACTTAGAAGCCGAGAGAAAAGTAAAGCGAAGATAATAAATGGTGGCTATGAGCAAAAAAAAAAAACAAAAAAAACACACATATATCGCTGACGCATACGTATGTACCTCGTATGCTATTATCCACAGTAGTATATAGTATTAATAGTCTTACTTTAGGAGGGGGCAGTTTTGAACATACATTCACATGATGGACCTTGGATGGACTACTGTTTTTTTTTTTTTTTTTTTTCCATCCCATTTATTATCTTCGCACTTCTGTCTTTCTCCCTCCCTACCAGTAGTCGTAACTCAGATCCGGGGTCACAAAGTAGGCTCCTCTCCCTCCTTCCCCACTACGGTTCTTGCCTTGATTTTTATCGCGCAGAGGGTTCAGCCTTCCCAACGCTCGTCGATTTTCATTGAATTTTGCCAACTCACGCTCTCGCGCTTTCCGCTATTAACCCTTATAGGACTGGAGTCCCGTTTTGGGGACAAATTACTTAGAATTAGAGTGGGTTGTCCCCAAAACGGGACTACAGTTCTAAAAGGGTTAATAGTCAAGATTTGTTTTTGCGAGAAAAAGTCCCTATGAGCATGCACTCGGGGGGGCTCGAACTCGCGACCTTGATGCTAACAAGCTTCGTGGTTACCTGCTAGCCCACCGGGGCGACCGGCTGTATACTACACCCACACGCCCACACGTATTAGACCAAACGTTATCGTACCACTTTGTGGCTCTTTTTTCTTCCCGACTTTTATTTCGGCAAACAAAGATAAAGGCTGTGCAGCAGCAGTGCCTACGGCCAAAGCAACATAATACTCGTATGTATTCAAAATATGGTACGTATCGTTTTCGTATACGTACTCGGTGTACGTCATACGTACATATTATACGTATCGTTCTCGTATATAGTGCAAGGCATGTATTATCGTATATATTTGCGGAACAATAAAAGAGCCAACCAAGATAATGGCGTATTGTGCCTGGCATCATCTCAGGGGTCAGATGATGACGAGACACCCCTTTTTGTTGGATCTTTCAATCTTGGGGAACATAGTGGCCAACTTTATGCTCCATGGGTACACCCATTTTCTTCGGCACTATGTTGCTGATAAGATTATGAACGAGCCACAAAGTGGTACCATAACCTTTGGTCTTATATATGTATTCAAGGAAGAAGAGATCGTTGTGATTTCAACTGGCGACGTACATGGATGCTTTGGGAAATTATCAGAAATTATTAACTTATGGTGTCGGCATCACGTTTATCGTGCAAGGTGCACGATCACGGTCACATATTATATCTTCTCGGGTTTTTACGAGTAGCCATATATGCCATGCAACTGAACTGCTGTGGGCAAGAGAGTGTACTATTACATTAATAATGTGGCTATTTGAACATGAAAATAAATACAAAGTTTTTGTTGTTGTTCTTCCTTACGTCCAAAATCGTTTGTCCGTGACTCCAGTGGTCACAGGACAGGCTAAAAAAAACTCGAGCAGAAGTATACCTCAGGAAAAAAGGAAGCTCTTTCAATTTGATATTATTAATAATATTAAGGGCAACTGCCAAAATCAGGTATACCTGATCCATTTGAGCCAAAATCAGGTATATACTAAAACCAAGTAAAAAACGCGCGCCACGAACGGTGTTTTTCAGGACTTTTTGGCTGTGAGAAATGATCAAACATACTTTTGAATTTGCGCCTGAACAGCAGAAGGATAGCGAATGTGTGTCCTCCAAACTCTTGATAAATAAATGTATGTTATTTTCAGTACGGGCAGGTACGGGTATTAATATCTGTCGTATGCTTTCATTGATTTCGTGATCACACTCACTCCTACGACGTGTATTCTTGTACTACGAGGTACGTATGTGTATAGTCCTAGCCACACATTGATAGCATACGAACAAAACATCGAGTTCATCTGAGACTGATGTGCTCGCTTTCCGTACCGTGTCAGCAAACGGCAGTGCGTAATATATTACAACAGATGTGCTGTATTGTGCTGTATGCGCGCGTATGATGTGTTCTGTAGTCGTTGTGGCGGGTCGTATGTACGTTAATGTCTTCATGTGTGTGTGTTCTTCACTGCCTCAGCTAGCTGGAAGGTACTTTTGGTGTGCTCTGGCTGCCTGTCTTTTCCTGTCGTTCTTAGTCTTGCTTTGTTGGCACTGTTTTTTTTTTCGGTTCATTTCATTTCATTTGGTTTCTTTTAACTAGATGCCGCCAGTAGTCCATCAAGGTCCATCAGGTACATGTATGTTCAAAACTGCCCTCCTAAAGTAAGACTATTAATACTATATTTACTACTGTGGATAATAGCATACGAGGTACATACGTATGCGTCAGCGATATATGTGTGTTTTTTTTGTTTTTTTTTTTTGCTCATAGCCACCATTTATTATCTTCGCTTTACTTTTCTCTCGGCTTCTAAGTCGTAATCAGATGCCGGGCTCACAAAGTGGCTCTTCCTCCTCTCGCACTACGGTTCTGCCTTGCATTTTAAGCGGAGAAAAATTTCAGCACTTCTTCCTCTCGACTATGCGTCGGAATCGCTACCCAGCCACGGAAGGCGCTCTCGAGCAATTGGGTTCTTTTTATTTTTCAAAATAAAGGACAAAATCTCTCACCAGTGGATTCGACTGCTGGGTACAATGGATAGTAGTCTTTGAAGCTGACGGGTCACTATCTTACCGGGGGCGACCGGTTTTGTGTAGCTGCATATACTTCGGCATTGGTGTGTGATTGTTCTTTCACATTAAACTTCTTTCCTATCCGTCGAATGCCAGGCAACTTTGTAGGATGAAGAATCGCACGGACATGGTGTGTGTGTGTGTGTGTTTCTTCACATTAAACCTTCCTTTCTACCCGTCGACATCCAGCACACCCAGTGTCCGTGCCGATTCTTCATCCTAAAAAGGTACCAGTTCTTTCTGTGGTCACAAAACTACGACACAGATACTACGCTCAGTGTAGTAAGCAGAGCAGACAATGCAATGCCATATACGACAGGCAAGACCTACCCTGCTAGCAATCCAGGTGCATGCGAGAGAAAAAGAGAAAAAAGAGACAAGTGTATGTATGGCCTCTGATTGGCTCAAAATTCGCCAAAATCAGTTGAAAGCTAACCAAAGTAGACAAATCCAGGTGTACCTGGACCATTTCATGCCAAAATCAGGTACGATGTGAGGCTGGCCAATGAGATGTGTCCTAGCGTGTGATTTGTACTTGGTTTTAGTGTAGTACCTGTTTTTGGCACCAAAGTGACCAGGTGTACCTGATTTTGGCTAAAACCCTAATATTAATATTATTACTGCTGTAGTGGTTTAATAACATAAATACCAGTTCATTTTTTAATTTTCAGTCAAACCAAATAAATACGGGGCATATACTTTTGTACGTATATATAATAGTAATACGAACGTCAGTCAGATACGCACATACTGTACATCCCAAAAAAAGTGCTATTTTATATATACGAGTATTAATAACCTCGAACGCTTCTAAACGTTGATGCCCGGAGTTCGAATCTCATGTGGGTCGGACTTTTGAGTTTATTTGCGAAAAAAAAAAAAAAACGGAATCAACTCCTTAGAGCGCCTGCAACAGTAGCGTGGGTAGGCACAATTCGATGCGAGTCGACGAGGAAAGAAAAAGCTGAAGTCTTCTCGCGATAAAAATGCAAGGCAAGAACCGTAGTGGGGGAGGAGGGAGAGGAGCCTACGTAGTGACCCCGGATCTGAATTATACGACTAGGGAGGAGAGAGAAAAAGGAAGGGCAAAATAATAAAAGGGATGGAAAAAATAAAAAATAAAATATAAAATATAGAGATACCCGTCGACATCCAGCATCCAGCATCACTGTCCGTGACGGGTACGTAGAAAGGAAGGCTTAATGTGAAGAACACACACACAGCAGTGTCCGTGCCGATTCGAGAGATACCAGTTCTTCTCGAGGTTAATGCACCAGGCAGATGCATTATTTGGATGACTTGCAATCTAATTAATCCAGGGGGCGCACACGGAGATAAATAAAACGAAAAACGAATTTGTTTTGTTTGTTCATGAATACATGAATCTAGAGTTTAGTTATGAACAAGTTCAAAGTTCAATCTTCCGCACGAGACAAAATGAACCACAAGCCGGCGTCACCGGTGGAATGACAGTTGAATCTCGTGCCTGTTAGTGTCAAGATCGTTGGTTCGAGCCTCCCCGAGTGCATACTCGTGGGACTTTTTCTCGCAAAAAAATATCTTTTGACTTCGTAGCGGAAAGCGCGAGAGCGTGAGTAAGCAAAATTCGATGAAAATTGACGAGCGTTGGGAAGGCTGAACCCTCTGCGCGATAAAAATCAAGGCAAATACCGTAGTGGGGGAGGAGGGAGAGGATCTTACTTTGTGACCCCGGATCTGAGTTACGACTATTAATAGGGAGGGAGAGAGACAGGAGTGCGAAGATAATAAATGGGATGGAAAAAAAACAAGAACAAATACCTGGTATATTCACAACGGCACCGGCCCGAATGACCGTACGCGCATTGATTATATCCTAACCCGACACGTCCGTCGGCCTGGAGTACGCGATGTTGAAGTTGTCCCCCAGCCTCCGCCACCACAGCTGAGGCTGACTCAGACCACACCATCGTATACATAAAGGTTCGTCTCTCTGGACATCATTTTGCATCCAACCGACAAGCACGCAAGCCGCCGAAAGGTCGACCGTTTGCACTCTCAACCAACCTTCCCAGCCACACAACATTGCTTCTGGTATGGTTGCTCTGTTCACACAACCATCACCGATGCGGTAGGTGTGAGTCAGCCAAAACCTCGGCTGCCTTCAAAATATCATGGACCGCAAAGGAAGATGCGCGGCAGCACTTGCGCGCCCACCCCCGGGATAGTACCGCGTGGGAGCCGCGTGGGCGAATTTGCAGGAGGTGATCGCTGTAGGAGTGCATGCGTACTTTGAAGAGTACCTATCCGGAACCGAGAGACTTCTGTATCGCCGATCACGACCAGCGAGGCTTTTGCAAGCACGTGAAGAGTACGGTAGGGTTGGAGGGCAAGAAAGCGCGAAGCCAGCAGTTCATTAGGGACGAGGATGGCACGCTGCTACGAGATGAAGTGCGAATTTGTGAACGGTGGCGGAGAGCCTTCCACAAACTCTTGAATACGATATCGCTGAAACTTGATCCACAATCATCGACCCATTGCCACCACGACCGCTTGAACAATCGCTTGGCGACGAACCATCTGTGGACGAGATGATGAGAGCATGCCGAACTGGAAACCGGTAGACCAGACGACCTGCCGGCCGAATTACTGAAATCCGAACACTCCGATTTCATCCAGTGCTTCCACCACATACTTGTCAATGTTTGGATAACGGGAGAAGTCCCCTTTCGTTTTTTCTTTTCTTTCTTTTCCTCCTTCACGCAGCTGGGTTGCTAGCAGGGTAGGTCGTGCCTGTCGTATATGGCATTGCATTGTCTGCTCTGCTTACTGCTGCTTACTGCACTGAGTGTAGTATCTCTGTGTCGTAGTTTTGTGACCACAGAACTGGTACCTTTTTAGGATGAAGAATCGGCACGGACACTGGGTGTGCTGGATGTCGACGGGTAGAAAGGAAGGTTTAATGTGAAGAACACACACACACACACACACACCATATATATGTATTCAAGGAAGAAGAGATCGTGATTTCAACTGGCGACGTACATGGATGCTTTGGGAAATTATCAGAAATTATTAACTTATGGTGTCGGCATCACGTTTATCGTGCAAGGTGCACGATCACGGTCACATATTATATCTTCTCGGGTTTTTACGAGTAGCCATATATGCCATGCAACTGAACTGCTGTGGGCAAGAGAGTGTACTATTACAACATTAATAATGTGGCTATTTGAACATGAAAATAAATACAACGTTTTTGTTGTTGTTCTTCCTTACGTCCAAAATCGTTTGTCCTTGACTCCAGTGGTCACAGGACAGGCTAAAAAAAACTCGAGCAGAAGTATACCTCAGGAAAAAAGGAAGCTCTTTCAATTTGATATTATTAATAATATTAAGGGCAACTGCCAAAATCAGGTATACCTGATCCATTTGAGCCAAAATCAGGTATGCCTGATCCATTTGAGCCAAAATCAGGTATATACTAAAACCAAGTAAAAAACGCGCGCCACGAACGGTGTTTTTCAGGACTTTTTGGCTGTGAGAAATGATCAAACATACTTTTGAATTTGCGCCTGAACAGCAGCAGGATAGCGAATGTGTGTCCTCCAAACTCTTGATAAATAAATGTATGTTATTTTCAGTACGGGCAGGTACGGGTATTAATATCTGTCGTATGCTTTCATTGATTTCGTGATCACACTCACTCCTACGACGTGTATTCTTGTACTACGAGGTACGTATGTGTATAGTCCTAGCCACACATTGATAGCATACGAACAAAACATCGAGTTCATCTGAGACTGATGTGCTCGCTTTCCGTACCGTGTCAGCAAACGGCAGTGCGTAATATATTACAACAGATGTGCTGTATTGTGCTGTATGCGCGCGTATGATGTGTTCTGTAGTCGTTGTGGCGGGTCGTATGTACGTTAATGTCTTCATGTGTGTGTGTTCTTCACTGCCTCAGCTAGCTGGAAGGTACTTTTGGTGTGCTCTGGCTGCCTGTCTTTTCCTGTCGTTCTTAGTCTTGCTTTGTTGGCACTGTTTTTTTTTTCGGTTCATTTCATTTCATTTGGTTTCTTTTAACTAGATGTCGCATCTCATCTGGGAGAAGCCCGCCAGTAGTCCATCAAGGTCCATCAGGTACATGTATGTTCAAAACTGCCCTCCTAAAGTAAGACTATTAATACTATATTTACTACTGTGGATAATAGCATACGAGGTACATACGTATGCGTCAGCGATATATGTGTGTTTTTTTTGTTTTTTTTTTTTGCTCATAGCCACCATTTATTATCTTCGCTTTACTTTTCTCTCGGCTTCTAAGTCGTAATCAGATGCCGGGCTCACAAAGTGGCTCTTCCTCCTCTCGCACTACGGTTCTGCCTTGCATTTTAAGCGGAGAAAAATTTCAGCACTTCTTCCTCTCGACTATGCGTCGGAATCGCTACCCAGCCACGGAAGGCGCTCTCGAGCAATTGGGTTCTTTTTATTTTTCAAAATAAAGGACAAAATCTCTCACCAGTGGATTCGACTGCTGGGTACAATGGATAGTAGTCTTTGAAGCTGACGGGTCACTATCTTACCGGGGGCGACCGGTTTTGTGTAGCTGCATATACTTCGGCATTGGTGTGTGATTGTTCTTTCACATTAAACTTCTTTCCTATCCGTCGAATGCCAGGCAACTTTGTAGGATGAAGAATCGCACGGACATGGTGTGTGTGTGTGTGTGTTCTTCACATTAAACCTTCCTTTCTACCCGTCGACATCCAGCACACCCAGTGTCCGTGCCGATTCTTCATCCTAAAAAGGTACCAGTTCTGTGGTCACAAAACTACGACACAGAGATACTACGCTCAGTGTAGTAAGCAGAGCAGACAATGCAATGCCATATACGACAGGCAAGACCTACCCTGCTAGCAATCCAGGTGCATGCGAGAGAAAAAGAGAAAAAAGAGACAAGTGTATGTATGGCCTCTGATTGGCTCAAAATTCGCCAAAATCAGTTGAAAACGAACCAAAGTAGACAAATCCAGGTGTACCTGGACCATTTCATGCCAAAATCAGGTACGATGTGAGGCTGGCCAATGAGATGTGTCCTAGCGTGTGATTTGTACTTGGTTTTAGTGTAGTACCTGTTTTTGGCACCAAAGTGACCAGGTGTACCTGATTTTGGCTAAAACCCTAATATTAATATTATTACTGCTGTAGTGGTTTAATAACATAAATACCAGTTCATTTTTTAATTTTCAGTCAAACCAAATAAATACGGGGCATATACTTTTGTACGTATATATAATAGTAATACGAACGTCAGTCAGATACGCACATACTGTACATCCCAAAAAAAGTGCTATTTTATATATACGAGTATTAATAACCTCGAACGCTTCTAAACGTTGATGCCCGGAGTTCGAATCTCATGTGGGTCGGACTTTTGAGTTTATTTGCGAAAAAAAAAAAAAAACGGAATCAACTCCTTAGAGCGCCTGCAACAGTAGCGTGGGTAGGCACAATTCGATGCGAGTCGACGAGGAAAGAAAAAGCTGAAGTCTTCTCGCGATAAAAATGCAAGGCAAGAACCGTAGTGGGGGAGGAGGGAGAGGAGCCTACGTAGTGACCCCGGATCTGAATTATACGACTAGGGAGGAGAAAGAAAAAGGAAGGGCAAAATAATAAAAGGGATGGAAAAAATAAAAAATAAAATATAAAATATAGAGATACCCGTCGACATCCAGCATCCAGCATCACTCAGTGTCCGTGACGGGTACGTAGAAAGGAAGGCTTAATGTGAAGAACACACACACAGCAGTGTCCGTGCCGATTCGAGAGATACCAGTTCTTCTCGAGGTTAATGCACCAGGCAGATGCATTATTTGGATGACTTGCAATCTAATTAATCCAGGGGGCGCACACGGAGATAAATAAAACGAAAAACGAATTTGTTTTGTTTGTTCATGAATACATGAATCTAGAGTTTAGTTATGAACAAGTTCAAAGTTCAATCTTCCGCACGAGACAAAATGAACCACAAGCCGGCGTCACCGGTGGAATGACAGTTGAATCTCGTCCCTGTTAGTGTCAAGATCGTTGGTTCGAGCCTCCCCGAGTGCATACTCGTGGGACTTTTTCTCGCAAAAAAATATCTTTTGACTTCGTAGCGGAAAGCGCGAGAGCGTGAGTAAGCAAAATTCGATGAAAATTGACGAGCGTTGGGAAGGCTGAACCCTCTGCGCGATAAAAATCAAGGCAAATACCGTAGTGGGGGAGGAGGGAGAGGATCTTACTTTGTGACCCCGGATCTGAGTTACGACTATTAATAGGGAGGGAGAGAGACAGGAGTGCGAAGATAATAAATGGGATGGAAAAAAAACAAGAACAAATACCTGGTATATTCACAACGGCACCGGCCCGAATGACCGTACGCGCATTGATTATATCCTAACCCGACACGTCCGTCGGCCTGGAGTACGCGATGTTGAAGTTGTCCCCCAGCCTCCGCCACCACAGCTGAGGCTGACTCAGACCACACCATCGTATACATAAAGGTTCGTCTCTCTGGACATCATTTTGCATCCAACCGACAAGCACGCAAGCCGCCGAAAGGTCGACCGTTTGCACTCTCAACCAACCTTCCCAGCCACACAACATTGCTTCTGGTATGGTTGCTCTGTTCACACAACCATCACCGATGCGGTAGGTGTGAGTCAGCCAAAACCTCGGCTGCCTTCAAAATATCATGGACCGCAAAGGAAGATGCGCGGCAGCACTTGCGCGCCCACCCCCGGGATAGTACCGCGTGGGAGCCGCGTGGGCGAATTTGCAGGAGGTGATCGCTGTAGGAGTGCATGCGTACTTTGAAGAGTACCTATCCGGAACCGAGAGACTTCTGTATCGCCGATCACGACCAGCGAGGCTTTTGCAAGCACGTGAAGAGTACGGTAGGGTTGGAGGGCAAGAAAGCGCGAAGCCAGCAGTTCATTAGGGACGAGGATGGCACGCTGCTACGAGATGAAGTGCGAATTTGTGAACGGTGGCGGAGAGCCTTCCACAAACTCTTGAATACGATATCGCTGAAACTTGATCCACAATCATCGACCCATTGCCACCACGACCGCTTGAACAATCGCTTGGCGACGAACCATCTGTGGACGAGATGATGAGAGCATGCCGAACTGGAAACCGGTAGACCAGACGACCTGCCGGCCGAACTACTGAAATCCGAACACTCCGATTTCATCCAGTGCTTCCACCACATACTTGTCAATGTTTGGATAACGGGAGAAGTCCCCTTTCGTTTTTTCTTTTCTTTCTTTTCCTCCTTCACGCAGCTGGGTTGCTAGCAGGGTAGGTCGTGCCTGTCGTATATGGCATTGCATTGTCTGCTCTGCTTACTGCTGCTTACTCCACTGAGTGTAGTATCTCTGTGTCGTAGTTTTGTGACCACAGAACTGGTACCTTTTTAGGATGAAGAATCGGCACGGACACTGGGTGTGCTGGATGTCGACGGGTAGAAAGGAAGGTTTAATGTGAAGAACACACACACACACACTGCATTGCAGCGTAGTATCTCTGTGTCGTAGTTTTGTGACCACATAATAACTGGTATCTCTCTAGGATGAAGAATCGGCACATACACTGGGTGTGTGTGTATTCTTCACATTAAACCTTCCTTTCTACCCGTCGACATCCAGCACACCCAGTGTCCGTGCCGATTCTTCATCCTAAAAAGGTACCAGTTCTGTGGTCACAAAACTACGACACAGAGATACTACGCAGAGCAAACAATGCAATGCCATATACGACAGGCAAGACCTACCGTGCTACGCTCGTAGCAATCCAGGTGCATGCAAGAGAAAAAAAGAGAAAAAACCGAAAAAACCGAAAAGGAAAAAAATAATAAAAAGTAAATATACTGAATCAAATCAACAATCAAGCAGGATATCGACGGGTAGAAAGGACGGTTTCATGTGAAGAACACACACAACAGCAGTGTGTGTGTGTGTGTGTGTGTGTGTGTGTGTGTGTGTGTGTGTGTGTGTGTGTGTGTGTGTTCTTCACATTAAACCTTCAGTAGAAAGACGCGATCATCAAGGTACTTGACAAAAAGAAGGACCGAACTGATTGCAACAACTACAGATGGATTTCGCTTGTTGCCCATGCAGACAAAGTGTTGCTGAAACTCGTCGCTTTCCGCATTATTAGATTATTAGCAACTACTGCGAGGACCGAGCCATATTCCCTGAGGAACAGTACGGTTTTCGTCCTACACGATCAACAGCAGTAGTCGACATGCTGTTCGTCGTGCGACGATTACAAGAACTCGGACGAGGAAGGGAAACCCCCAAACCCCCTTGTACATGTGCTTCATTGATCTGCCGAAAGCATACGACTCTGTCGACCGAGAGCTTCTGCGGCAGGTGCTTACGCACGTTGGCATACCAACCAAGATGCTTACAATAACCCTCCAGTTCCACGATGGCATGCGCGCTTGCGTACGCACAGATGATGGTGAGAACTCAGATTGGTTTAATGTTTAATGTCACGCAGGGGCTACGACAATCCTGCGTGCTGTCGTTCGGTCCTTCCAACGTGTTCGTCGCTGATGTGATACACGTTGTTCTCGTACGCTTCAGCGAAGATGAAGACATCAGGAGGGATTTGTGGTCCACCTCCAGGAGGATGTAGTGGTCCGGTTCCATCCGTATTTCTTCCCTGTGCGTTCTACTTATTATACTACTACTGTGATATACCCGAAGTATGCAGCACAAGGCATGCAGTACCCAACATAATAGTTTGGCTTTTCATGCGTCTTCCAAACACTAATTCTGTATTGCTCATAAAAGAAGAACGCTCACAACACACAAACCAGCGAGATGTCCAAAGACGTGTTGCATAAGCTACTATCATCACAGGGTCCCAACGTCCCAACTAAAACACAGACATTTCAATAGTGCACAACGATTGCCTTCTAGAAACCCCCCTACACATATTACCAAATGGACAATAAAAATATCACATATCTCGAACCTGTTTCGGGTTTTTGAAGCACGACTGTTGTGCTCGTGAACTGGTGGGTTCGTATATACTTCGAAGTATGATACTACAACAAAACCATGTAGAATGCTCTGTGCGAAGAAACTCCGAACTACATACTCGTACACATATATATGTACCCAAGAAAACGAAATGGCTGATATGCCTGAAACAGCAGATTAATCGCCGATTACCGATAGTACAGCAGTAGAGTGTATGTTCTTCGCATTAAACTTTCCTTTCTACCCGTCGGCATCTAGCACATGTGTATTTTGAAGAGTACCTATCCGAAACCGAGAGACTCCTAGCTGATAATGATCAGCGAGGCTTTTACAAGCACCTGAAGGGTACTGTAGGGTTAGAGGGCAAGAAAGCGCGAAGCGAGCAGTTCATCAGGGACGAGGATGGCACGCTGCTACGGGATAAAGTGCTAATTCGTGAACGGTGGATGAGAGCCTTCCACAAACTCTTGAACACCAAATCGCTGAAACTTGATCCCACTATCATCGATCCATTGCCACCACGACCGCTTGAACAATCACTTGGCGATGAGCCATCTGTCGACGAGATGATGGGAGCCGTTAAGGCAATGCCGAATTGGAAAGCGGTAGGACCAGACGACCTGCCCGCCGAGCTACTGAAAATCGATCACCCCGATTTCATCCAATGCTTCCACCACATTCTTGTCAATGTTTGGATAACGGGTGAAGTCCCCCAGCAGTGGAAAGACGCGATCATCAAGGTACTTTACAAAAAGGACCGAACTGATTGCAACAACTACAGAGGGATTTCGCTTGTTGCCCATGCAGGAAAAGTGCTGCTGAAAATCGTCGCATCCCGTATCAGCAACTACTGCGAGGACCGAGGCATCTTCCCTGAGGAACAGTGCGGTTTTCGTCCTACACGATCAACAGTCGACATGCTGTTCGTAGTACGACGATTACAAGAACTCGGACGAGACAGAAAAATCCCTTTGTACATGTGCTTCATCGATCTGCAGAAAGCATACGACTCCGTCGACCGAGAGCTGCTGTGGCAGGTTCTTACGCGCGTTGGCATACCAACCAAGATGCTTACAATCATCCGCCAGTTCCACGACGGCATGCGCGCTTGCGTACGCACAGATGATGATGAGCACTCCGATTGGTTTAATGTCACGCAGGGGCTACGACAAGGCTGCGTGCTGTCGCCACTGCTGTTCAACGTGTTTTTCGCTGCTGTGATCGTACGCTTCAGCGAAGACGAAGACATCATGAGGGATTTGGTTCACCTCGAGGAAAATGTAGTCGTTGGAAAAGAGGTACCATTGGCATGCGTGCGAAGGGCTGTATGGGGTATGCTGTACGCCGATGATGCAGGAATTGTCTCAAAGTCTGCGGAGGGTCTCGCTAAAATGATGACAGTCATCGTGACTGTCTTCGAAGCAGCAGGCCTCACGGTTTCAGAAAAGAAAACCGAAACGATGATCTTACGAACACGGGACCAGACACCCCCTCCTCCGCCGCTCGTTATCGAAGCAGCTGGTCAGAGGTATAGACAAACGAGCCAGTTCTTGTACCTCGGCGGCATTATCCACGAAGACGCTGACCTCTCACTCGAAATCGAACGACGGATCCGTCTCATGTGGGCGTGCTTCAAACGGTTCGGACCAGAGTTGTACGACATGAAGACGGCTCGACTCAGTCTGAAAGTCCGCATGTTGAAGGCCGAGGTGATTGAGACCCTGCTGTACGGATGTATGACGTGGACCCTCGGTGCACAACACTTCGCCAGACTCCGCTCGGCACACCACCAAATCCTCCTGCGTGTCATTGGCTTCCAGCGTCGGCAGCGTGGCGACTATAGGACCCTCTCGTACGCAAAGGCTCTCAAGCAGACACGATGCGAGAGCATCGAAACGACGATCCGTAAACGACGGCTGTTCTTTGCGGGAGCCGTGGCACGCCAACCCAAGGGGCGACTACCTAGTCGGGTGATGTTCGGGACCATGACGGGTGGGGAGGGACGCAGACCGGGAGGACAACCAAAGTCCTGGCAGAAATGCCTCGCTGAAGACCTCAAGGTTTCAAGCCACCAAGGGGTCCACGGCACAGGTCCCGTTGGTGTTTAGAGTAGAGACCGCAGCGTGGACCGTTGCAGCAACAAAAGTGGGCAAGTGGTACAGGGGGGTCCTCGAAGCGGCTGAACAGTTCATGGTCCGGTGGCACAAGGTCGAGGCGGAACTGAGTAGACAGCGCCACGCATCCGTCGCGGGGAGTGCACAAGGGAATGGGAAGGGGGGGGGCAACAGTCGTACGGAAACCGCGGTTGATGAGAGCAGGAGGGAGACAGCCGACAGGATAGCAAGGTACCAGGCTGACTAGAAGGTCCCGCCTAGACTACCCGTGCCGCGCACCTCTGTAGCTGCTTCGAACGCGGCTCTGTTGTGTTTTTTCGTTTCGTTTCGTTTCGTCTTTTTAGTTTCATTGTTACTCTCGTTCTTATCACTGCTGTGATGAGGAAGAAGTGCTACCTGGCTGGATGGATGGCGAACTGGGTGTTTCTTTTTTTCTTTTTTCCTTGGTTATTATTTCTGGTGGTCTTTCTTTCCCTTTGTCTGTTTCTTTGTATTTATTTTTATTTTTGTTTTTGCTTGGTGTACTGCCTGTTGTGGCTTCTCAATGACAGCGATGCTACAGCAGCCTCTCGCATCATTCATTTATTTTGTTTTACTTATTTATTTTGCCGTGATCGCGTTTGCCTTTGTCTCTCCGCCCCTCCGTATTTTTCCTAGGACTTTCTTTGGTTGCTTAGCCACGTACATACATACCTGGTATTCTTTCCTGGACTGTCGTGTGTGACACGAGAACGAAAAGGAACTGAATAGGAAGTGCCACGTATCCGTTGTATGGGTGGCACCCAAGGGAATCGAGACGGAGGGTGGGGGGGTTCGTACGGAAACTACGGCGGACGAAAGCAGGAAAGAGACGGCAAACAGAGTAGGTACCAGTACCAGACCGACTAACTGGTAGAACCTGCCTGTACTACGGGCACAAACCTGCCTCGGCTGGCTGGAAGGTGCTTTTGGTTTGCTCCGGCTGTCTGTCCTTCACTGTCGTTCTTAATCTTGCTCTGTTGGCGCTGTTTCGGTCCATTTCATTCCGTTTCATTTCATTTGGTTTCTTTTTTATTGGATGTCGCATCTCTGGGAGAGGCACGACACTTTCTTTCTTATATTTTGTCATGCTTTTGTTTGGTTGCTTGATTGTTGATTTGCTTCAGTATGTTTACTTTTATTATTTTTCCTTTTAGCTTTTTTTTTTTTTTTCCTTTTATTTCATTTTGTTTTTTTTTTTTTCCTTTTAACTTTTTTTTTTTTTTTCTTTTCATTTTGTCATGCTTTTGTTTGGTTGCTTGATTGTTGATTTGCTTCAGTATGTTTTCTTTTATTATTTTTCCTTTTAACTTTTTTTTTTTTTTTCTTTTCATTTTGTCATGCTTTTGTTTGGTTGCTTGATTGTTGATTTGCTTCAGTATGTTTTCTTTTATTATTTTTCCTTTTAACTTTTTTTTTTTTTTTCTTTTCATTTTGTCATGCTTTTGTTTGGTTGCTTGATTGTTGATTTGCTTCAGTATGTTTTCTTTTATTATTTTTCCTTTTAACTTTTTTTTTTTTTTTGTTCTCTTTTTCTCTCGCATGAACCTGGATTGCTAGCAGGGTAGGTCTTGCCTGTCGTATATGGCATTGTATTGTCTGCTCTGCTTACTGCCCTGAGCGTAGTATCTCTGTGTCGTAGTTTTGCGACCACAGAATTGGTCCCTTTTTAGGATGAAGAATCGGCACGGCCACTGGGTGTGCTGGATGTCGACGGGTAGAAAGGAAGGTTTAATGTGAAGTGCACTTCACATTAAACCTTCCTTTCTACCCGTCGACATCCAGCACACCCAGTGGCCGTGCCGATTCTTCATCCTAAAAAGGGACCAATTCTGTGGTCGCAAAACTACGACACAGAGATACTACGCTCAGGGCAGTAAGCAGAGCAGACAATGCAACGCCATATACGACAGGCAAGACCTACCCTGCTAGCAATCCAGGTGCATGCAAGAGAAATAAAGAGAAAAAGAAAAAAGCGAAAAGAAAAAATAATAAGGGTAAACATACTGAAGCAAATCAACAATCAAGCAACCAAATAAAAAGCATGACAAAAAAAGAAAGTGTCGTGTCGTGCTTCTCTCAGAGGAGATGCGACCTCCAATAAAAAAACCAAATGAAATGAAAGAAAATGAAATGGACCGAAACAGCGCCAACAGAGCAAGACTGAGAACGACAGGATAGGACAGCCAGCCGGAGCACACCAAAGGCCAGCCGAGGCAGGTTTGTGCCCGTAGTACAGGCAGGTTCTACCAGCTAGTCGGTCTGGCACCTACTCTGTTTGCCGTCTCTTTCCTGCTTTCGTCCGTCCTGGTTTCCCTATGACCCCCCCCACCCTCTGTCTCCCTTCCCTTGGGCGCCACCCATACATACAACTGGTACGTGGCACTTCCAACTCAATTCCGTTTCGTTCTCGTGTAGCACCCCTTTCCCCTGATTTTGGGAGTTCCAGACTAACGGCGTTATTTTGTTGTGCCTTAAATGCCTGTAAGCGTGCCTGACGCGTGCCTGGCAAAAGATAGGCAAGATAGGCACGAAAACAGTAGTTCAGGCACGCCTGTTTCAGAAACAGTAGTTCAGGCATTTTTTCAGGCATGCCTGAAAGGCTAGGGCCTAGGTACGAGCTGGACCAGCCTAAAAACGGACAGTGCGGTGGGTTGGCTATGCCCCGCTCAATGTTACGAATTTGGACGTGATTTTTTTACACGATGTTGATCATGCATCAGCCAACAAACGGAAAGCCTACCTTTTTATTTTTTATGTTTCGTTCGAGAGATATGACCGATATAAATAGTCGAAAAATACGAAAGTGGCCATAACTTTCGTGAAACAAAAAATAATGAAAAAAAAAGCAGGCTTTCCGTTTCAGTGTTCATGCCATTCAAATACGACGTTAAAATTTCAGATCGAACTTCACAAAAATGAACGGGGCATCGCAGTAAACCCACTCGCTCTCGCCACTACTTGTTTATTGTATATATAGGAAACTGTTTTTGCCAATATCTCTTGATGGGTGCCGAATTGACAAGTGCAACTGATATCGATCGTCTCCTTGGGTATTCAGCCTTGTCCACACCAATTTTTATCTTGATCGGGAAAGACGATTTTTTCGAGCCGTCATCATACGGATTTTATGTCAAAATGTCGCCAAAAAAAGGTACTTTCGAGGTTTCTTGGATATCTCGGCGAGCTCGAGTCGGATTCTAGAAAAGTTTGAACCTGCCTATCCGCTATGGTGTCAGGGTCAGTGCTTCCAGTTTTCAAGTTCAAACATCCAGTGGTTCACGCGATACGACTTTAACAAGCTTTGTCCGTTTTTTGGCTGGCCCAGCTCGTACCAGTTCTGTGGTCACAAAAATACGACACAGGTATACTTACGCTGCAGTGCAGTAAGCAAAGCAGACAATGCAATGCCATAACGACAGGCAAGACCTACCCTGCTAGCAATCCAGGTGCATGAAAGAGGAAAAAAAAGAAAAGAAGAAGAGAAAAAGCGAAAAGGAAAACATGAAGAAAACAATAAACATAATAAAGCCAAACAAATAAACCAAACAAAATCATGACAAAAATATATGTGTGTGTTCTTCACATTAAACCTTCCTTTCTACCCGTCGACATCCAGCACACCCAGTGTCCGTGCCGATTTTTCATCCTAAAAAGGTACCAGTTCTTCTGTGGTCACAAAACTACGACACAGAGATACTACGCTCAGTGCAGTAAGCAGAGCAGACAATACAATGCCATACCTGGTATACGACAGGCAAGACCTACCCTGCTAGCAATCCAGGTGCATGCAAGAGAAAAAAAGAGAAAAAAGAAAAAAAGCGAAAAGGAAAAAATAATAAAACGTAAATATACTGAAGCAAATCAACAATCAAGAAACCGAACAAAAAGCATGACAAAATAAAAGAAAGAAAATGTCGTGCTTCTCCCAGAGATGCGACATCCAATAAAAAAACGAAATGAAATGGACCGAAACAGCGCAAAAAGAGAAAGACTAATAACGACAGAAAAGGACAGCCAGCCGGAGCACACCAAAAGCATCTTCCAGCCAGCCGAGGCAGGTTTGTGCCCGTAGTACAGGCAGGTTCTACCAGCTAGTCGGTCTGGTACCGCTAGTCGGTCTGGTACCTACTCTGTTTGCCGTCTCTTTCCTGCTTCCGTCCGCCGTGGTTTCCCTACGACCCCACCCACCCTCCGTCTCCATTCCCTTGGGCGCCACCCATACAACGGATACGTGGCTTCCTACTCAGTTCCGTTTCGTTCTCGTGTAACACGAGAGTCCAGGAAAGAGAACGGGGAATAACAAAAACAAAATGAATACGAAAGAGAACGGGGAATAACAAAAACAAAATGAACTCGTGCGTACGTAGCTAAGCAACCAAATAAAGTCCTAGGAAAAATACGGAAGGCGGAGAAACAAAGGCAAAAGCGATCACGGTAACATAAATAAGTAAAACAAAGTAAATGAAGCAAATGATTCGAGGGGCTGTAGCATCGCTGTCGTGCCCCCCTTAAGAAGTAACAGCAGGCAATACAAGCAAAAATAAAAATAAAAATAAGAAAAATAAAAACAAACAAACAAACAAAGGGAAAGAAAGACCACCAGAAATACCCCGAGGGAAAGAAAAAAAGAAAAACAAAACAAACACCCAGTTCGCCATCCGCCAGGCCAGGTAGTACTTCTTTCTCATCACAGGGATAAGAACGAGAGTAACAATGAAACTGAAAAAAGACGAAACGAAAAAACACAACAGGGCCGCGTTCGAAGCGGCTACAGAGGTGCGCGGCACGGGTAGTCTAGGCGGGACTTACTAGTCAGCCTGGTACCTTGCTATCCTGTCGGTTGTTTCCCTCCTGCTCTCATCAGCCGCGGTTTCCGTACGACTGTTGCCCCCCCCCTTCCCATTCCCTTTTGCACCCCCGCAACGGATACGTGGCGCTGTCTACTCAGTTCCGCCTCGACCTTGTGCCACCGGACCATGAACTGTTCAGCCGCTTCGAGGACCCCCCTGTACCACTTTAGTTGCTGCAACGGTCCACACTGCGGTCTCTACTCCAAACACCAACGGGACCTTTGCCGTGGACCCCTTGGAGGCTTGAAACACCTTGAGGTCTTCAGCAAGGCATTTCTGCCAAGACTTTGGTTGTCCGCCCGGTCTGCGTCCCTCCCCACCCGTCATGGTACCGAACATCACCCGATTGGGTAGTCGCCCCTTGGGTTGCCGTGACACGGCTCCCGCAAAGAACAGACGCCGTTTATAGAAAGTGTCGTGCTTCTCCCAGAGGAGATGCGACAGACAATTAAGAATCAAAGGAAATTAAACGAAATGAAATGGAATGAAACGGAATAAAAAATAACGTAAAACGTAGCAAGACTACGAACGACAGCAAAGGACAGGCAACCGGAGCACACCAACGGCACCTTTCAGGCAGCCGAGGCAGGTTTGTACCCGTACGCGTAGTACAGCAAGGTTTTTCCCATCTAATAAATAGTCGGTCTGGTACCTTGCTACCCTGTCTGCCGTCTCCTTCCTGCTTTCGTCCGCCAACGGCACCTTTCAGGCAGCCGAGGCAGGTTTGTACCCGTACGCGTAGTACAGCAAGGTGTTTCCCATCTAATACATAGTCGGTCTGGTACCTTGCTACCCTGTCTGCCGTCTCCTTCCTGCTTTCGTCCGCCGCGGTTTCCCTACGAACCGCCCCCCGCACCCTTGGGCGCCACCCACACAACGGCTGCGTGGCGCTTCCTACTCAGTTCCGTTTCGTTTCCGTGCCACACACGAAAGCCAAGGAAAGAGAGGAGAAAATAACAAAAACGAAATTCATACGTACGTATCTAAGCAATCAAAGAAAATAACTACTAAGTAGGAAGATACGGAACGACATAAAAACAAAGGCAAAAGGCAAAAAGCGACCATGGCAAGATAAATAAATCAATAAATGAAATAAAATAAAATAAAATAATGCGAGGGGCTGTAGCATCGCTGTCGTGCCCCCCTGGGGAAGCTGCGACAGACAATACACCACAGGCAAATAAAACAAAGGAAATACCACTAGAAATAACCAAGGGAAACTACGAAAGTACCGAGCTCGCCATCCACCAAGCCAGGTATTAATAGTACTTCTTCCTTATCACAGGGATAAGAACGAGAGTAAAACAAAACACAACATTGAAACTAAAATGAAACGAAAGGCACAACAGGGCCGCGTTCGAAGCAGCTACAGAGGTGCGCGGTACGGGTAGTCTAGACGGGACTCACTAGTCGGCCTGGTACCCTGCGACCCTGTCGGCTGTCTGCTTCCTGCTCTCATCAACCGCGGTTTCCTTACGACTGTTGCCCCCCCCTTCCCATTCCCTTGTGCATCACCCGCAACGGATGCGTGGCGCTGTGTACTCCAAACGGCCTCGTCCTTGTGCCACCGGACCATGAACCGTTCAGCGGCATCGAAGCCCCACCAAAGCCTATACATTCTCGTCCTATACGACTACCAGATATATATGTGGGTATTTTCCCAGCGTAACAGCAGTGTACCGTGCTCGTAACGCGAGTCAACTGGGCTACCGTACAACGATCAGGAAGCGGGCGGTAGGAAACGAGTCTGGCTATCATCAACCACCCTAAACCAGCATCTTTCAGCCTTGCATAGCAACTCTCAAGAGCCAACAAACACGAGCATACCAAGTATACGACACTGACTGCAAGTAAAAACCCGCTGACAAGGAAAGCTTTTAGGGCTGGGCACTGGCACAGTATGTACTGGCAGTAGTAATCTACTGGCAGTAGTAATCTACTGATTAACCCGGCCAGTATTTTCACCAGTAGTTTTTTTCTCGCGTACGTCCAAGAAACACGTCACATTATAGTACGGAAACCCACGAAATGCGTTTCGGGAGGAGACAGGATAGAGGAGCTCTCCGCCACCCCCCGGATGTTGGACCTTTTCACGCCTTCCTTCCTTGCGTCCTTCGGCACTTTTCCTCATTGGTCTCTTTTTCTGCGTTGAGTACCTGATACCTTCGCTCGCCGTTACTCGCTTCGCTCGGCCAGTATTCTGTTGCAATCCAGTATACTGATTGATTTTGACGACAGTGTAATCGCTACTTACTGAGTCAGCCAGTGTCCGCCCCTAAAATATTTGATAATAGCTGTACGTTCTATCTCACTGAACGCCTCAAAAACCAAAGCCAACCAACACAAACAAATGCGAAAAACAACAAAATACGTGCCTTTAGCGAGCAAGAGGCTGTGCCCAGTAGACGACGAGTGCTCTTGAAGCTCTCGCGCTCCCTCTCTCGCTTGGGCTCGGTGGGGCGACGGCCTGGCGGCTTCTCCCCCCATTCAACCAAGATGTCGACTATCCCTAGGGCCGGGCACTGACTGACTCAAGTCAGTAGCGATTACACTGTCGTCAAAATCAACCAGTAGACTGGTTTGCAACAGTATACTGGCCAAGCGAAGCGACTAACGGTGAGCGAAGGCATCAGGTACTCAACGCAGAAAAAGAGACCAATGAGGAAAAGTGCGGAAGGAAGCAAGGAAGGAAGGCGTGAAAAGGTCTAATATCCGGGGGGTGGCGGAGAGATCCTCTATCCTGTCTTCTCCCGAAACGCATTTCGTGGGTTTCCGTACTATAATATGACGTGTTTCTTGGACGTACGCGAGATAAACACTACTGGTAAATATACTGGCCGGGTTAATCACTAGATTACTACTGCCAGTACATACTGTGCCAGTGCCCAGCCCTAGCTATCCCCTTATACCTGCCCTCCCGCTCGTTTTCCATTCCTCCCATCCATGTTCCATCACGCCAATCCCCTCTCTGTTCCAATCGGACTCGCCTTCCTCCTCGCGGTGCTCTCCTCCATCTCCCCAAACACCAAACCACCTCATCCCAAAAGAAACCGATCTTGCGATCAGAGCTCCCAGTTGAACTCACGAACCCTGCCATGATCCATGATGGCGGTGGCCACGGTAACGGCGGGACCATGCCCGGAAGCTGTTACTATTGCTGCGAAAGCGGCATCGCAGGCGCCTACTGCTGCACTGACGACGGCAATGGCGGTGATGCTTGCTGCTGCTGCCCCGCGCGCTTCTCCACCAAAACGAGTCCCCTCTCCTCCTGATATTCTCGCTGGATTTCCGAACCACAACCACCATCATCCATCGCCTTTTCCACCACAACCACCATAGCTTGCCTTCCCAGTATCCAGTTCTCCCTCCACAACCACCATCTCCTTGCCACCAGCCGAACGCTTGTGGCTCCTGTCGCGACTCCTGCTGCTCCGGCGAATGCTCCGGCGACAGCGGCGACGTCTCCGGGGACACCCGATCAACCACCAACCTGGTTCCTCGGTTCACAACGGCCCTAGCGATGGCTCCTTCTCCATCTCTTTTCCTGCGTGATGTAACGTCGAAGGCAGCGATGGCTGCGGTGATTTGCATTTCCTGCGGCCTGTCCGTCTGCTTCGCCCTGGGCCCTTCCTCCAATAAAACGAACTCCTTATCCTCATCCTCATCGTGCGGCGGTTGCAGCGGCGGTTGCAGCGGCGGCGGCGGCGTTGACGTCTTCGCCGTCACCTATTTATGCTCAGCCTCCACCACCAGCTCCTGTTATCTCTCTTGCTCCACCAGGTAGAGCCCTACTTTGAGCATACAATCTACAAGCTCCGGTTGCTGTGCCTTTTGATTTTGTTGTTTTTGAAGAGTAAGCTGTCTCGCGATCCCAACCAGCACCCAAGCAAGCCAGGCATTAGGCGTCGGAATGGCGTCGCTCAATCTGGAGTCCGCTCTCTCATCGACTGCTCTATGAATCCGCGCTTGTTCTCGGGCGCTACTGGCTTCACCCTGGACCTCCATCGCCGCTCGCTGCGTTTGCGGCGGCCATCTTCCTGACCTCTTCGACATAGGTAACTTGTTTGGCAAGGGAAAGCTCGAGTATGGACCTCACCATATTTCGCAGCTAACGTCGATCCCAACACGAGCTGACTTTTTCGGTTTCCTGCGCACGTAATCCCAATACATCACACGAGTTCCATCTTGTCACCGTGACCTCGGCACGAGCTGCAAAGGTATCCAACGTCAGCGTAAGACGCGATGTCGTGCACGAAGCCCGGCTCGCCTCGCGGAGAGGGTGATGGTGCCTCGGGTAATAGGACCACCTGTAGCTCCATCGGCCGCAGAATCCCCCACCACTAGTGTAATGGGACAACTCGTACACGGGCTATGGCTGCGTCACGGGAGCGGGTGGACGGTGCCTCGGATCCCCATGAGAGGCAGAGAAGAAGACGTAATGTTGAGAAATACATGTATTGTAAAGGTCCCATTGAAGATATAATACTGGCCCTCGGACGAACCGAGGAATATGTAACTCAGTAAGGACTCGAAAGGAACTCGAAAGGAACTCGAAAGGAACTCGAAAGGAACTCGAAAGGAACTCGAAAGGAACTCGAAAGGAACTCGAAAAGAACTGCCCCGAGTAGGGCAATGTATCATACCAAAACACAAGATGTTGTGACTGTCAAGTACCCAACCATGCTACGAACCTTCCCGGCCAATAGCTATTCATCCGACTGATCATATACCTAGGCTACAAGAAAAATAAACTCATGTATGAATCAACCATATACCCGATTCCGTACTACTACAACAGTAAGTATATTCCTATGACGAACATCTTTATTCCCCGGCACGTATAATACCAAATGGAGACTACACAATACAGACATGACTTCTACCTGCCGGACTACAGTAGTACGTTACCACTTCTTCAAGGCACGACTGCCTGTGGCAGCAAAACGCCGAAGATAGAAAACGTACCCTTAACCATGGTTTTCTGTCGGATAATAGATGGTTCTGATTTTTGGCGGTCGTAGATCGCCAAAAAAGCCAGAAATCAGGCCCCAAATTTTCCCCATAATAGTTGGTCTTATCCAATCTTGAGATCTACGAAGTAAGTACGTCAGCTCATCATATGAGAAACGCGCCACACCTGGTATACTCTTTATAGTACATAGTAGTAGTAGTAGATGATGATGCTATTGATATCTGTGTTCTTTCATCGGGGTTGTACGAAGAAAATGAAAACATGTACCTGGTATCAAAATGTGTAGTATCCCGTTCTTATATACCGTAGTTACATATATACTCGTATATATATTTCGAGTGATGGGCGTGTGTATCCCATCGGAATTGGTCCAGAACTAAACATCCCGCCGCAGGCATGCTTCCACCGGGGCAATATCCTGAGAACGTACCACCTCAACATCTTCATCCAATAGAATGCTCCCATTTTCAGTACGAAACTCTCCTATAATACTCGTATGTGGTACATCCTTAGTATATACAACATACTGCTTATCAAGCAGACTGCAAGCATTAGATCTTACACATAGCGTACTGGTGGGGTTCTTTTTTCAAGGCGTTTTTTTGCGGGGATCCCTCCTAAAGATTCCCTGTGTGGGGGTTTCAAAATATGGAGGTGTTTGTTTTACCGGGGATGCCATGTTATCCTCCCCTCCCGGGAATATCTTTGTAGGTGTTCCCGCGTGCGAGAGTAGTATATATATGTTGAAATCCAGTAGATAACCGACAATACGCAACTCCGCGACCCAACACTGGTACCACATGTTATGTACCCAAGAGCCCAAAACGGTAACATAGCAACATTATGTTGAAGCAATGCCAGGTCCAACCGGCACGTAGTACCAGGTATGTTAGAATACGCCCATCTGTCATTTATGGTATAACGTGCTAACGTATTGATACAGTCAGATCGTCCGCGAGTAGCATGCTAACCTAATACTACACCCTCCTTGGCGACCATGTCCGAAGGCAACTTACCGAACTCACGTCCAAGTGTTACTTTACCCGGCCTCAAGGAAGAGTGAGCGGGACTCGAATAGCGTTAGTGTTATGGAAAACACGAGGATCACTGTTAACGTTATGTTATGGCATTATGCCCAACACTAGCCTACCCTGAACCTTAACACAAGTTTAGCGTGTTGTGCCTAAAGCCTCCTATACGTCATAACATATATGTTAGGAAGCTAGCGAATTGGCGGATTAAGATCACAGCAGTGCATGTTATATTGATGAGTCTGGACAAATCCTAACATTGTGTTGTCGTCTCCTGTCCCCTTGTTTGGCGCTTGTTTTGTTTTTCGTTTTACTTTAGCGTGTCGATGTCGTTTATCGAATTATCGAAACTATTATCGAATTATCCAAAAATTATTCGGCACGATATTATCGTATCGTTATATCGAACGATTTATCTAAGCTTTATACCAGGTATACCATACCCAAGACTATTCGCCACACTGCTTTGCGATCACTACAGCCTACAGCAGTACGAATACATCGTTGCATTTCGTGTTAGGTGTTTTGTATCAGGTATTATTCGTATGTATGCTGGAATTCAGACACCCGCTACCCGAGTACAAATCTGAACTCATTGAGAAGACTACATTGCAGAAGAGTACGAGTATATACTCGTATCAAGTCATGGGCCGGTTGCATTACTATCATGATAAGGTACTCGTACACCGGTATATATAGACTATTCTGTGAGTTTGTACTTTACAATATATATACATATATTTTTATCAAGTATTTACTATCTAACCACCGGTCGGGTATAATAGTACTAATAGCTCGATCTGCTTGCCAGGTATATTATGGGAATGGTCAAAGGGGGGTGTACCTCCGTCTTTTTCAGACATATGACGGGCGGGGGGGGGAGGCGGTTGGAAAAACACGTCCGCGGGGGGTTCCCGCGCGTGCCCCAACCTGCCTCAAATACATCGCTGACGATCGCGCTGGCTAAGAAACCGCCCACACCGCATCACATAACGACGCACCGGATCCTTTTTCAGATTGGAGTTGGGGGGTGGGGGGGGGGCGTACGTCCGTTTTTTGTTGCTTTAGCTTTGAGTTATTTGACAATCCATTGGATCGTAGGCAATTCCTCTCGAGGATCAGGTGGGGGGGGGCGTATTGGGGCTGAGGGCATCGTGGGCGCAAGAGGGCACACAACGGAATAACACCTCCCGTCGTTTGAGACTACAAATGTTGGGAGATCTTCTTTGCATTTTCGGCTTTATGCCCTACCTTTTGAGAACTGCTACTATCCAGGCCCACTACCGCGCACCCCACACCCGCGTCAATATATGCACGCAGAAATAAATGAAAAATTATGCTAGGTACTCGTACCCCTTGTTGGCCGCTTAAGACCTGTTTTATTTTGCAGCGTTAACCTATCCACAAGCCGTCTATCTATGTACCTGGTACATTTTATGATCAATGCACGGTCGAACACATATATCCTCCAGGCAGTCTTCAGGTGTACCGAAACTGAGAACGGTTAAACATAAGAACCGTGCACACAGTCCGTGTCAGTGTCAGTGCAACACGTGCTCTCTCCGACAATTTTCCAAACTGACTTTCTCGACAACGTGAGCTATATATCACGCACAGCAGCAGTTGCACACGGCTTACTGCACGCCCATGTATAGTATACATACGTACAATTTTTTCTTCGTTCTCGTGTGCCAGCACGCATGATATATACACGCCAGCACGTAAGGTGCGGTTGTACAGCAGCAGCTTGCCGGCTTCTATAAATACATAAAACACTCCCCCGGAATGACAACTATTTGCTGGAAATCGCACTTTGAAACCCAGAAACGTTTCAGTATATAAACAAAAAAGCATAACACTACGAGTTAACCACCGATGAAGTGTAGACGTCAAGTCAAGCACTACTAACGGCCGAAGTTTTTTTTCCAGCCAGTCACCCGTACACGTGCACGGTGTAGAGAACACCATGAAGGGGAAGTGAAGGGGTGAATACTATCCAATTACTAACCTGCGTATCTCAGAGTACACCCTTGCAAACTCTAGTGTAACTCTTCCCCTATTGCTCTAAATTGATCGCACACAGAACCTACGAGTACCACCAGGTATATTCTAACCTGTGTGTTCGTGCTTTCCATTTGATTACGCAAAAACGCCTGACACACAAACATGACAAAATGCTACCATACCGAATGAAGTCTGACGCACATTCAAGTTTGCCCCGCGACGTTCTCACTCGCTCGGAACCCGACATAAATAAAGACGAAGTACCATTGGATATTATGTTTGTTACACTGCTGTATGGGAATTCGCTCCCCCTATATAAATACACACGACCGTCCAACTAACAAAAGGATGCTGCTACTGGAGAACAGCACCCCAATGCCATTGATTGGCGCTGCACAACCAATGAAACGTTTGCTTCAAGGTCCCGTGCTACGGTGGGGGAATTGCACTTGATTTTAGTACAGCCCAACCACGTCTCCCTGACGGGAGCTCCTCAAAACCAATGCAGAGCTCAAGCTATCCAACATGGCTGGTGGATTCGATGTGTACCAGGTGTATTTTTTTACTTTAATGTGTTCGTCAAGTACCTAACCCATCGATGGAACTGTTTATCGGGCCTACCGTACGTAGCTCTATGTTGTCCTCAGACTTGATGTGTTGGCGCTCAAGTGACGAGCCCAAAAGAAATGTACAGGCGGTACCGTAGTCCCTGTTTCACTGCTAGCAGCTGTAACGCGCTTTGTGTACTTTGGTTTGTAGGCAAAACGTACCCCTAACATCGTGACACGCGGGTTCAAGACAACTGTGAAGCAAGACGAAATGGAATCGCCATTCATCTGAGTGACCATTCCGGAGCTTGCAGTTTATCATCGTATCATAACTGGAGAAGGTTTTTCATTGTAGTACACATAGTAAGCTTCCTTGCGAATATTAATCTCCAGGGGATGCACTTCTCACCACCAATGCTTCGCAACAGTCGTAGCTTCTTCGTGAACACAGGGAGTATATTTTCATGTTCTGACCAAGATCAAATCTCAGGAACCACCACCACACAACAAAACAGCGATTTGGTCATGTCTGATTGTCACACAGCGACCGCCGATTCCAACGAATCTTTCCCCTCAAATTATATCGCAAGGTCTATGAGCTTCTCAGGCTATTTTAGTCTGCATCATGGCGTGGCTTGGCTTTGCTTTTTCCCTGTGCTTTGTTTCTAAAGTATCACCCATCACCTCAACCATCCCCCCCCTCCCTCCAAACACAGGGTCCGTCAACAAAGCATGGCCTCCCCAAGAGTACTGCCTTATTTCTCCTGGACGACGAAAGTGCGACTACTGCTGTGCGGCGTCTTGTTGCCTTTCCTGAGCTCCCACGGCACCACCCCCCCGGCTGCGGCAAATGCCGTCCCGACTTTGGAAACCTCGGTCTCGAGCGGGGACAAGTGCTGGATTTTCATGCACCTTCAGAAGTGCGGCGGGTCGACGGTGAAAAATATCCTTCGTGACGTCTTTGGCTCGAAGTTCGCCATCTACGACTCAGTCCAATGGAAGCAGGGAAGTGCGTACTTGCAGTCATTCGGCGAGAGCCTGGTGGATGGCCGCTCCAAGAGCGTAGTTGCTGGAGGCTACCCCGAAGCGCTGCGATACTCGAGCGCCGTCGACGAAAAGTGCCAGTGGTTCACCCTGTTTCGACATCCGATCTCACGCATGGTCTCGGCGTACTACTACTGCAAGAAACTTCCTAGTGACAAGGCTTGCGCATCGGAGATTGTGAAAGCGAAAGACATCGACCTCGTCACCTTCGCGAAGCATTGGGGAAACTTCGCGATGAGGCAGTTCGCGTTAAGTCTGGTGCCCGTCGAAGATGTATTGGAGTACTCGCGAACCGACGCAGCGAGAGATAGTTTGCCCTCAGATTTCGAGAATTTCGATAAGATTCCGGGCTGGTACCAGCTTAAGATGTACCTGGACAACCAGGCTATTGTTAATAGTGGGACGTCCGAGTACGTAGATATTCCGGATGTGGCCATGTACGAGATGCTGCAGCCGGTGCAGGACTTGCTCCGCGACAGGTATACCGTCGGCATCTTGGAGGAGTTTAACACTACGTTGTCTCTCTTCGACGTTGCGCTTAGCATGCCCGGGGTGGACTGGCACAAGCGGTTCATGGACGAGGGCAACCAAAACGTAGACAAACGGTTCGCGGAGGAAGAGGCGGTGTCGCTGGCGGAGGCGCGGACCAACTCAGACATCAAGAAGTACATGCAGCTAGATTTGGTGTTGTACGAGCATGCGGTGGACGTCTTTCACGAACAGGCGCAAGCATACGGTCTCCAGTAGCGGATGAACCAAAACTATCTACTGTACTGTAGTTAGATCCACGGAAAGGTTTTGCTGCCAGAGGCGAGCACGTTTGTACGTAACCTTGATAGACTCCCCCACGGCTCAAACCGGGCCACCCCTCCCCTGGCTTTGAGGAGTCAGATTGGGCGAGTTCTACGATGCGCGATGGTGATCCGTGGCGCATCGCTTCGTACGTGGTGTCGTGCGCCGTGGCCGCTCTGTGGGTTCTACCGGTGATTTCGTTTATGCTGATATGTTATCGTTGTTTTTGTATCGTATCGATATTTTATTTCGTTGGCACGCCCGCTACAGGCAGCCGTGCGGTATCTTTGAGCTTCACACTTCATAAGTTTCGTGTCCATGCGTGTGTGCATGCTCTCGACTATTTGGGTTAATTGTGGGGTGGATAGGTGGGGTATGCGCTGCATGGCAGCAGCTGCAGGGGCGGGAAAACCCCGTTGTTGCATATTGACATTTCACATACAAGGTTATATCCTCTCTGATGCCAAGTTGACACTGCTCTGTGGCAGCATTGCCCTTCAGTCGGTTGCCATAGCACGGTAATCGACGGCTCAATTAATTGGGTGTTTGTTGCACAGCAGTCAAGGACCGTCGTTTACGCCCCGTTTGTGTTACATGTTTTATTCTGTGTGCCTCTTGTTTTTCGGCGGTTCTTTTCCCGCGAGTCATCTTCTAACTTCCGCGGAAACAGCGGGTTAGAGACATTTGAAGTCACCGAACGGAAAGCGAATGGAACGTGTATGGGCTTTGGTGAGGGTTCAGGGGAGGGTGTGTACGAAGAGTTGGCCTATTGTTATTGTCTTGGCTCGTGCGCCAGCCAACGTTTTATGTTTGTCCAGCGTGGCTGAACGTGTTGCCACCCGAACGTAGGCGTGTAAGAAGCGGATGTGTCTAGTTGGCAGGTGCCGGTGGGTCCAACCGGTGGGACGTTGATGGATGATGGGCACAAGCAAGTCTTGCCAGGTCCGTGTTCCTAGATTGCAAATCTGGATGCCTTGACTG
>MEHQ01002187.1:32573-68920 GCA_008828725.1 Saccharina japonica | reverse complement strand
GGCATCTCTACAATGCCGGGGCGAGGTTTTGGTGAGCAATGCGTCTTGTTTTGCAGTTTGCCGTCGTCATAAACGTATTGTGCCGTACCGCGTTATAATGAGCAACAGATAATGTTGTTGACGAATCGGAATTGTGCAACACATCCAACCCACCAAGAGAGTAGGTACACATGCCTCGTGTAGCCACAAGCGGCGACAATAGTAGGGCGGGGAGATAAGTATCCCCCCCGGATTGGTGTTCACGGACCATTGTGCGCCAACCATTGACAACAAGAACTCGCGGGCTGCCATACTCGCTGTGGTTGATGTCACCGAAAGAACCAACAGAGTTCGAGGGTGATAGCTGATAACCTCTGCACGACGACGGCCCTGCGGCACCCGCAGGAAAATGTGGGTGGTAGGCGATGGGATAGCAACCGATAGAACCTGCGGCTCCCACCGGGGCATATTCCTGCACATGTTAGCATTTTATCACTCTCGGAAGAATCTAGGGAGATCGGCGACGGCACGGCGGCGGGAATGGTGGCTCCAGCTCGTGCTAGCAGTAGTTGGCACATGATGATCGGTGAGTACCCGTCCAGGGTAGAGTGTCGGGGGACAGACCCCATTTGTACTACAGTGGGTACCCCGACTTAAAAGAGGGCACCCCCTGTATAAGAGAATAGTGCAGTTACGAGAGGCCTAATTGGCTGAACCCGCCTATACTAAACCTATATATTTCCAACTGTTTTTAAGCGAGAACGATAGTTAAGCGAGTTGTTTTCGGCCTGTACCACACCCTCTCATAAGTAGCGGTACCCACTGTATGATACGCTTGAAACACAAATCGGCTTACGGGGCGGCTACGGGGACCCATTGCAATGCAATAGACGCATACCTACACCCAGTCCTCACATGCTCACTAGCATAGTGTTAAGAGTGTTAAGGAGCGCTAGCATACCGTTAACGACGACCGCTAGCAGTTAAATATCAATTTTCACCGCTTTGGGAGTCCGGGCGGAAGAAATGTCGGACCAGCATTGACGACTACGGTATTGACGGCATTAAACAGTCCGGGCTTCTGGAAATAAGGGGTCGGGCCAAACTTCAACGTGCGTAGCTGAAGCTGTACCACTCACGAGCAGCCTCTCTCCATGAATACACGCTCCTTTTCCCACGAATAAACGCTCGCAAACGATCCCTCTCGTCTTTTTTGGGGGAGCCAAACATGGGCCCCAAACCCCCGACAAAAACATATCAAATTGGCATCGGCTCTGGAATGCTATATTGTTTGGGCGAAGTCCAGCTGTATTTCTTCATGATGGGTAACTCGTGCTGTAGTATATGTTTGTTTTGGGCCCTCAATAGTCGCGAGTGAACACGTGCGGCGGAATAGGCATGCGACTATACACGAGCCGTGGGGAAAGCACAGCTTCATTATTAGGTAGCGACCGAAATACACCGTAGAGGGTTTGGGCGACAAAGCGATGCAACGTGCCACATTTTAGGAGTAATAGCGAAAGATACGTGCCGTGTAGGTTTTGCTAAATAATCAGAGACGTCATCCATTCACTCATCAAGAGCAGACGCACCTCTTACCGCGCGTGCAACCACAAGTGAGGCGGTAATCAGGCAACAAGAGGATGCAATGAAATCCTCCTGATGCAAGCTCACCAATCAGTGCGTGCCTCCTTGCTGAAAACACAGCGGGTCTAGCCGCCATGCCCGCCATGCCCGTCACGGGGATGTAGCCGGACCCAACGAAAGCACCTCCGAGGGTGCTAACCTTGTTGCGCAGGGCTATGATGGTTCCGTGGGAAACCATACAGGTATCATCAGCGAGGGGGGGACTTTCTTGTGTTCCTGTCCTGTACTCTGGACGGGATTTTGCAGCATCTGGCAGGGGTACAGGACTAGTACCCACGGTATACCATATACCATATAAAGGGGATTGCAGCCAGATTTTGCCTTCTGAGGCAAATATTTTGTGATCGGTTTAGCAACCTCATGTGAGCAACTACAGTACCTCGTACCGGTTACTGTATGAAGTATGCTATGTGTACTTACTACTGTATCCATGTTTGTTTTTAGGACCCAGCGCACAAACCTGGTAGTTGTTTTGGTCGAGTTGGGCGAGCAAAGCAGGCTTATCGCGGGTGATAGAGATTGTTCTGCTTATGCGAGGAGCTCAGAACATGATGAGGCACCGCACGCCTATCGCCGGATTGCTCAGAGGTACAAAGAGAGGCAGACAACAGGCAACTGCGGGCGATGAGTTTGGCTTATTTATGAATAGAAAACGACCGTAAATATATCGGCGTAAAGACTGGTCTAGTATACCCTGTGACTCATCCCCCCCCCATAAGGTTTGGTCACACGGTTCGTCTCCATATTACAGTATATGCGTGCTACGATAGGTGTATAGTGGGTACCCCTATTTAAGAGAGGTGTGGTACAGGTCGAAAACAACTCTCTTCATGACGCATGCTACGATAGAGGTGCACCATGATTTTGATGAGCTCCTCACCTAAGGAGCGTCATACCTCACCGAAAAAAATGTTTTTGGAGGAAAACAAAAACGTGCTGCCGGATGACAAATCTCATGACCGAAGTATACTCTGAAACGTTATTCGTCACAAAAATGAAAGTCCGACGAATTTGGGTTGAGGAGCCCGATCGTTCAGAAAACGATTCAGCCAAAATAAGGTATACCTCCTCTACCGTAGAAAGCATCTTACTACTTAACTGCAGTATATAGCCTTCTCTCTTATCCACAGTGGGAAATACATACAGGTTTAGTGCAGGTGGGTCCAGCCGATTCGGCCTCTCTCAACTGCACTATCCTCTTTTACAGGGTGCCCTCTCTTAAATAGGGGTACCCACTGCAGTAAGTTTTGACTAGCGTATTTCTGGCTGCCGGCCGGGGGGGCTCCTTAGCGCAATTTTGATTTGAATCTCGTTTGTTATTATTTTGGTGATTTTCGTTTTTGTTTCGTTTTCGTCGGGTCAAGCGGGCGTTTTTTTATCGAAAGTTCCGTGTTATGGACGAGTGACGGAGCTCCTATACTCTATAACCAAGTGAAGAAGACAACTTCAGAAAATGTCATGGAGCCTCATTGAAACTGTTAGGTGCATCCTTGCCGTCGCATGCGTCGTTGGTTGAGCTCCTCAATACCGTTTTTATCTAAAACTAATTTGTGATAGCCGGAATGAGCTCCTTAGCTCAAAATCGTCAGAATACTAATTAATGGTTTTGTTCGTTGGGTTGCACGTATTTTTTTGTTCGTCTTAAAAAATCATGTTTTGGCTTGCTATTAGGGCCCATATTAACGAATATAAAATAAATTCAATTTGGAAAAAATAAAATTCAAATCTGATTTTCATTGGTCAAACCCCGCACCACCACCCAAGATTATACCCCAAGATCCTAATATTTTGTGCTGGTGCGTGTGCTGACCAATGAAAAGCGAATGTGAATTTTATTTTTTCCAAATTGAGTTTATTTTATAATCGTTAATATGGGCCCTTACTGTAGTATATGTAGACCGCTCACTCAAGTGAGAGGGATCTCTGAAACACAACATGGTGTGCACCTCTCTATTCATACCGTAGGCGTGTGCCTCAAGGGAACCCCTACCAGTTACATCGTATGAGAATTTTACTACTACTACTACTACTACTACTACTACTACTACCACCACTACTACTGCTACTACTGCTACTACTGTAGCTTGTAGTCGTTTCAGGACTATGAACGCACAAAAATAAGTCATGTTTCGGGTTAGATATGGGGCTCCTCATTTCATTTGTTTGTTATTGTAAGCAAAATCCATCCCATTTATTATCTTCGCCGGTCCTTTCTCTCTCCTCCCTATATTGCCGTAACTCAGACCCGAGCTCACAAATTAGGCACATCTCCCTCCTCCCCAACTACGGGCCGTACCTTGAACGTTTATCACGAGAAAGACTTCAGGCCTTTCGACACAGTAACTATCCACTGCAAGTGGAAATCCATGGAGGCTTAACACTTATCACGCCCGAAACTAGATACCAGGTATGTTTTACGGTGCGCCCCCTGCTCAATGAGGCCCGGCCGATATATGAACAAAACATTTCGTGAAATCACCACAGTACCTATATATATATACTCGTCGGCGAATAGATGGCAGTACCACAGCTGAAAATCCTGAATTTGTATGATTCGCTACATTACCTAATAGCTCACCGCCGCAAAAGGGGAGTTGGAAGCAACACTCAAGCTTATGATTGAGAGATCGGACAGCCTTGACGCACCAAGTCTTGGTTTAGAGGGGAGCCGAAACATCTTCTGTTGGCCTTTCTTCTTCGTATCCTCCATATGCTTGTCCTTGGCGCCAGTGGTAGACTGAGAGGGTGATGGGTCCCGCTGCGATCATCCGGCCAGAGTATATCACGACCCCCGGACAAAGAGAGGGGGTTGTTGCAGTTCCAGGTCTCTACCGACTGTCTCTCTGTAAAAATCAGGGATCTCTGGGCTGCGGGACAGGCAGCTGGACCGGAGACTGGAACAACCCTCTCCTATCTATGGGGGGGTCTTCATTATAAGTTATGGCCGCATCGCCTGGGCAAGACTCATTCCACTCGCAGCCTTTCATCGGCGCTGATAACGAGACAAAGGGTGGCAAGAAGAAGGGACGACGGTACAAAAACGGCGGGTACAAAGAGGATGGGGGGGGGTATGTTGAGGCGGCGTAGGAAACAGCGTGGCAACAGCGAAGGGGGGTTAGACCGAGCGCTTCTTCAACATGTCCAATACCTAGCGGTGGAGACCGTTTGACGCAAGGAGTATTCGGGACGCCCTAGCACTGATGCCGGCAGTGGTTCGGGGCCCTACACGTATTTCTAAACGCGAATAACAGGCAGATGAATGTGTGACACACAGTGCGCAAAGACCAGTAGTCTCAACGAAATCTTCTATCTTGCAGCTGTGTGTTTTTGTTGTTTTTACAAGTAACGTCTTTCGCGCTCAACCCCACCCCGCGCAGACCGCTGGTCATAGTTGTTTTTCCCTCGATCTGCCGGCAACCAAGAGAGTAAGCACGTAGGCCCATAAGCCTGCGAAACCAAGCAGTGCCGTTACGTATCTCGAACAGTTGTGGGCGTCTACATCGTTGTAATCAGACAAGCGTCAGGGGGTGTTATGGCAACTCTCATACATCGGTACCAATATATAATATTCGGTGTTTGGCTTTACTCCGGGGGCCGACAACCATACTTTCAACGTCAACCTTACTCCGCACCACGATGGTTGGTTGTTTTCAATAGAGCCAGCTCGAGGAGGGCAACAACACCACGCATGAGAACAGAGACCATAAATGGCAGCTGCCGCGCCCAGTTAGTGCTCGAAGTCCATCACAGCCCCCTATACCCCCCTTCCCTTTGGACGCGCACATGTATACCACCACGGCTTCACCAGCCGGAACACCCTCGACTGATCCCACGGTAGGGGCGTAGCAGAATTTTCTGAGCTCCTCACATGAGGAGCTCAATAGCTCACCCGAAACATGACTTCGGAAACATTCGTTTGCGCAACCCGACCAAACACTTTCAATGCGGTAGTCCAGGAGCAAACGTACCAATAAAAACATAATAGTATCCGGTGGTTGCTCGCGTGATGAGCTCAGCCGGTCAGAAAACAATGAGCCAAAAAGTAGTACCCCTACCGTGGGGGATTGCTCCCGTCCGATTACTTGAACTGCTGCAGGATACCAGAACGTATTACTTAACTCGTATCTCGGCTGAGGTGTGACGGTGCCTTTCAGGTAGCCGTGACGCTGCCGGTGAGTGGTGGGACTCCTGGTGCGCCGTTGATCAGCCAGCGCGGACCCTTCTGGGTAGCCCCCCAGATCAACCGGCCACCCTCTCGTAGGCAAAGCACCGTTGCTCCTGAGGGGGGCATATGTGACCTTTTGAGCGACCCATTAGCCTGCCCCTTCCGCTCGCAGGTAACCTACCATCGGTTCCTCGAGGAGAGTGTGAACCTTTCTCGCGCCCCATTGGTCGGGCCTCTGCTCTCGACCGTAGACTGGCTGAGAGCGGAGGGCCGGTCAATCGGGCGCGAGAACAGCCTCACGCCTCCGGAAGACCGATGTGATGGGCTGCGTTCGAGCGCGGGACTGATTGACGACGATGGTGTATTGACTGGAAAAGCGGGCTGTGGATTGACTGGAAGCGCGCAGAAGGTCCAAAGACTCCGGAAAGAGCGATATGGTGGGCTAGATGCGGGGTGGCAACGCGCTCGTTCACAAGGACCGGGGTGGGAAAGCGAAGACGACCCGAGATGGGTTTAGAAAATACAGAAGGCGGGTATATCGATGCTGTCACCTAGGAGGCCTTGCCGTGTGAAGGTATACAGACAGGTGGTATATATATACTCTCAGAGAGCGGTCGAACAAAGCTCGTATTGTGGCAGTGACGCGTCAACCTTACCTTTGCCGGAGGGGAAGATTTGCAAAGCTCGAATTGTTAAGCTGACGCATCAACCTCACCTTTCTCCAAGGGGAAGATTTGCAACATGAACCCCTCAGCAGACTTAACCTGTGCACTGAATGGTCCCACCTCTCCCCGTGGGCAGTGTTTCCTCCCTCCCACAAGGTGACTGCTGCTGCCATCCGTTCAAGAAAATGTCGACGCCAAGCCCACCCATCTGATAACCCCCACCAATACCGCAGCGATCAGCCAAGCCAAACAACAACATATGTGTACGGCGGTGCGACAGATTATCTTACGCGTGGGCATAGCAAGGGACGTGCAAGACCGCTAGGGCTTCAGCACTCTCACATAGCTCTATCAATAGATTATAATATACTGTAGTATCTGAGGGAGATCATCGCAACAACTTAATTGCTGAAGTTTCAGACGGCACGTACCACCCGTTCGCTTAAAGTACACCAGAGTACTAAATAACCAACACGGTGTAAGGAAACTTGCTGAAGGTTGTAGCTTGGCTCTGTGATAGACCGATCTTACTCCTCTGACTACCGTATATTACTATCACAATCCTACACTCCGACAGCACTGCTCGATCGATTGGATAGGCGGTGCAAGCAGTGAAAAGTGGGGTGTGCAGAGGGAAAGTGACTGCGGTTCTCTTCACAGTACGAGCATTCATCCAAGTGAGACTGGTCTATATATGAACGGTGTTCGGTCGAAACGGCTCAATCATTATCCCCAGGGTAGCGGGCGACTTCGTAGGGAGAAGTATGGCATGTCACCCAGGTGTAGGGAGAAGTATCCCATTTTCCATCCGCACTCTGCTATGACCCTATACATATATTATAACATGTTTATTGGTTGGGTTGGCGTCGGTTGGCGACGACGCTGTAAAACACGCCTCTCACTGCGTGAGCTAGAAAACCAGGCTGCCGTTTTTTTGTTTTTGTCTGGCCGTCACCAAAGCTGGCGGTCTTGTTAGATCATTTGTGCGGGGTGGAGAACCTTTGCTCCGCACAAGATGAATGATCGTATCACGAAGTGTGTATATGGTAAGGCGCCCACGAGGCAGTTACATGGTGCTCCCATTGCTGTCTCAAAGTGGCCACACCATAAGTTAAATTAACTCATTGAAGTTGTCATCCATATGCAAGTCCGCCTCACAACCGGTTCTTAGTAGGATGCAGCTCACCCTTCATGCGACTCGCCCAACACCTCACGACGCTTCGTGCTTGATGCTAGCAATGTCTACCTGGTCGGTGAAAACCCGGTATGCTCCGTCCCGTCATTGTAGGGATGCGAGGGTATATGGACATACGACACGGCCATGTATGGAAAAGAAGTACCCACCCCCGCCGAAACGACTCGACCCTCAGTTTCTTTCTGGCGACTTCTCACAAAGGGGGTGTGTCTTAAGTAGCACGAAACGAGGCATAGGATAAAATAAAACATATTGTACTGGTTGTAAAAGCTGAAGCATAGGTATACGTTTCGCGTGCACATGGGGGCCAAAGCAAGCAGGCGGAGACATTCTTCTGGGTGGTCAATATTTTCACGGCGAATCTATAAACACCGTGACATATGCCACATGTGCGTCCGGCTAACGGACGGGGATGGCGGACCTAAGGTACCGATCCAGATTCCTTTAATCTATGGTAGAGGGGTTACCTAAAAGTAGCTTTATTTCAGCCGCTCAGAGAAACTTGCGCCGAGTGACTTCCCTATTTATTTGCAGTCATGAACGTTCATTATGCATTATTTGTGGTTTCGCCATATGCGCCGACAATTTACTTGTGGTACAGAGCCACTCCCCCGAGTGTGGCTTGACCGCTGAAGTGCCAGCAGTCCCAACTACGTACTACTATATGCATGTCATGCATACCTGGTACGGCAGCATGGCCGGAATATATCTCGTCTGCTATACGACGTATATATACCGTACTGTCGCGCTCGAAGCCTTGGATAGGGAGCGACGACGAAAAGAAGGCACATAACGACACACAAAGGTCAAGCGGTTGGACGCGTAGGAGGGTCGCGGTCGTCGGTCCAACCTTGAAGAAAGAGGATTAAAGCTGTTATTCAAGCTCTTCCCCAGACGGATAACGTATATTATTACCCCGGACAATCTTCCCGACACGGTGCTTGACCACGCAACGCCTTTATAAGTGGCACATGGTCATGCACCGCGTCGGGAAAGTTATCCGACGTAAGCGCAGCGCTAGATTTCTGGATCAGAGAGCTCGGGCCTCTTTACCCCTCATACCCAAGTTGAATCAAGGACCACAACCCCCGGCAAATCGAAGATAGTGTTCCATTTTTTATGTCAAAATACTCTGATGTTCCAATCTGCCGAAACTATATAGACTTTTGTGTGAGGACCGGCTATCAGGGATATTAAAACTTTTTTATGGTCCCGATTAATTCCGCCGCACTTGGAGACCACTTGAGGACCACCCCCGTTCACCACTCTCTTGGTGCTTCCCCGTTCTACTCACCTTTCTGCTCGTTTTTTTTCTCGTTCGCGCCTTCTTCTCATAATCGTCGTTTTTAGTGGAAGGCCTCGAACGCGAAGCGTCTAGCCCTGGCCAGATATTATTAACCCATTCAGAACTGCAAACACGTACGTATCCGACACTGTTGTACAGTAATTCCAAGTAGCTTGTCCCCATATACTATACGTGGGACCAGTTCTCAAGGGGTTAATACGCCCCTCCCGTAGAGAAAAGGGGGTATGCTCGAGTCCCCGTTGCTGGCGTAGGGTTCGTTCTATATATCGGACTGGTACTGCTGGGGTAACGCTGTCATTCTGCGGGGTAATAAATTATCAAGGTATTATCGGGAAGGCGTACGCGAGCGACTACAAGCTCGTGGCAGTGAGGGGCGTGTGGCGTTTGAAACCAGGTCCGGCCTCGAAATAGACAAATGGTGATGTGAGGGTGAGCCCACGCTTTTGCTTGGCATACAGAAACCGAGCGAAGAATCCAACTCCGGCAAGCTGCCCCCCGTTGTCTGCACAAATGATCATTCATTCGCTAGATGCGCGTGCAATGAATCCCCACAACAATGAGGGGGCGTTCTTGATAACGGACGCAAGGGGCAGGATATGAACTGAATGCGCGGTGTGTGGTATTTGTGTGTTGATTCTGGCGCTACTGTAAGCAAAACGCTGATCGATCTGACCTTCTAAACCGCGCCGAGAGAGTGGCACCCCACACTGTACACTGGACGCTACTGCAATATACCCCCTCCCTCCCTTCCCCCCCGAGGGTCATTGGAGGCTGTCATCTGTATGCAAGTCCGCCTATCATAGTTCTTAGCAGGAGGCACTCACCTTTCATGCGACTCGTCCAACACCTCACGGCGCTAGGCGTTGGGCGTCAAATAAAGCTCTCTCTGGTGGGTGAAAACCCAACGTTCTCCAGTCCCGGCATTGTAAGGATTCGCGAGGGTCCATGGACATACGACTACCTAAGGTCATGCACGATGTGGGTGCACCCCCTGCAACAGGAGCGTTGTATCTAGTGATGCTGTCAGGGCGGAGGGGTGCGCCGCAGCAGTGAGTGAACAAGGTGGGGGCTTCACGATACTACTGTTGAGCCCAACCAACTCTTGCGATCTAGCTGTTGAACCAACACGGCAGCTGCTAGCTGCTGCTCATAGCATACATACGTCATCGAGTTCCGCTGCCTGCGTCAACCCCCCCCCCCGTGAACTCTCGTCTGCTATAATGGGTGGGTATGGTTATTTGACCTGTTGAGGCTGTCGTTCTGTGTTTTTACGTTAACTTATCGCGATCTACAGTAGCATATTTATACTGAAATATAATAGTTGGTGGTTACAATACACAAGGCAGCGAGACAGGCTCGAGCCATTCTGGAGCGGCATACAAAACGCGTCGGTGCCCCGGAGCACTATAGGAGGAAAGTACAACATAAACAATGAAATGAACAGACAACCACCTAACGTAGTAAGTAACTTATGTAAGATGTATAGTCTATTGTGGATACATAACTGACTGCTTGATTCGGGGAAACTACTAAACTATCGCACTCCTTGTTTCGGAGAAACTACTGAATTATAGCGAGCAAAAAGCACACCAAATGTTTGTTTCGAGGGGCGTCGTGATACTACGAGTATACCCGCGTAATTACGTACGAATTACTCGTGGCTATATATAACTTGGTCTGAAGAGTTCGTCATGTTCTGTGCGTATATCCTGTACAGTGTAAAAGGCTACTGAAGTGAGCCGGGGAAATAAACCAAATGTGACACGGCAAGGGCATATATTCTCCGTGATCTCCTTCAGTTTGCGTGCTGGCTTATATTCCTTCCATACTTTGATGATAGGAAGGTTACTCCGGAAAGTATCACATTATTCCCAGACGGAGCATATCCGGTCACCCATACGACGGGTAATCCCGAAAATATCAAATGATTCCCAGACAGGCGATATCCGGTCACCCCGGTGGTCTAGTGGTTAGCCGTTGGAATCGAGGATTCATACGTCGATGTCTAGTTTTATTTTAAAGTGACGCCAACTGTGTTGAGGGTGCCTGTCATAGTGTGGGTAAACGCAATTCGATTCGGTAGGTGAGGGAAGAAAGTGCCGAACCCATATCGTTATATAAGTGCAAGGTACGTGTCGTGGGGGAGAGGAGGGAGAAGACCCTACGCTGTAACTCCGGGATTACAGTTACGAGTAGGAGGGAGAGAGAAAGCAAGAGCGACAAAAGCAAAAAGCAAAAAGGGATGAAAACTAAATCCAAGAAAAACAGAACGATGGGAACCATTATTGTCGTCTGTGTATTGTGACCGCGAACTTCTGTATAGCAATAGGTTATCGCGATGAGTTAACGTGAGAACACAGAAAAACATCAGAGCACCAGCAGGGCAGTAACCATGCCATCCATGTCCGACCAGAGGAGGGTGAAACATTGTGGAAAAGCCCAGTGGAACACGATGGAGGTATTATGTGAGATGGGCCACTGGATCAGCGGATGCGCTGGCTCAACGGCAAGATCAAGGAATGAGTTTGGTTCTTACAGTATTGGAGAAGCCCCAGCCTCAACAAGAATTACCTGGTACACTCGTATATCAGAGGGGGGGGGGGGGTAATTGAAGCAGCGTCCAGCGTGCAGTGGAGTGCAACAGTCTCGGAAGATCCAAAGGTCAGATCGAACACAGCTTATTTGCGCCCGCTCACCACAACATAAACCTATCTCTCACATTTGCTGGGTCAGTCTATTTCTGCGCGCGCGTGTTCGATGACGCTGCTCCACCTCCCGTATTTGTATGTAGCGGGGTAAATGCAAACGCACCTCTAGTAATTGTTGTACCCTCGCACTACACCGCAAGTGACGATTTCGAATGAGCGTATGTACAATCTATAATGTCACACCTCCGTCGCTGGAGCTACCACTACTCGCGTACGTACGACTTCCCCACATGTTTTCCCCTCCCGCTGATACTTCCGCGACCAGCAGGTTACCACGCAGAGCCCCCCCCCGGTGGGTGGCAAAAGGTAGGTGCTGCAGTCCCTGTTGTTGTTTTCTGTGTCCCGCTGCCCAACAACCTCTGCTTGAAGGCGATACCGGCAGCAACAACAGAGACCGCAGCACCCTATCTACGTTGCCCCCCAGGGGGTCTTCGTGGGGAGCTCTAGCCGGCTTCTCGTGGAAAGACCCATCGCCATCGCTCCAAACCTCCATCGCCAACGGGGACAAACAGGAGGAGGCCGATAAGGATGAAGACCCGGGCGAAGGGAAGTCTACCGCCAACCCGGTATATACGATAGGGATGGTCAGCAACAAATATGTCTCGCTTCTTGAGGTAAATTCCATTTTTACTACGCCGGCAGCCGCGCCCCCTCCCCCGCCGCCTCTCCCCCCTACGCGCGCTCGATGAACACAGGCGTGAGGCACAGAGACGTGTGGATGCTATTGTGGCCATTACGTTGGAGATTGTTTTCCTGTCCGATGGATTTTCCTTTTAAACTCAGGGTACACGTCCAACCGAGTTTTTCTCTAAAAACTAATTTTTGAATGCTCACCTGGAAGTTGATTCAAAATGAAATGGCCTAGGCTTGTGCCGTGGGGCTGACATGCCCATGTATTACACTGAGTCAATTTCACTGATTTAGCAGCTTGAGCCAACGGACAGAGCAGCTTGGTAGTATTGCTCGATTCTCATAGTTTCTTCGTGAGCTGAGAAAGGAGCGAGGGTGACATCTAATGTTTGGTCCAAATCGTTTTTATTATCATCCCTACACCTCAATCAGGGCTCTCCAAAAGCGCAAAGAGAGCGCTTATGTACCGGCGCACTGTCAAGGCTGGTACTCGGAGGAGACGACACACCGAGGCATACATCTCAAAATTTCAAAAACGGTTGGTGTCGACGGGAATTCATCTCCTCCGGTCTGTCTGTACGGGGGTGCGAAGAGCAACGAGGGGGGTCGAAATCCTTCGCCAACTCACTGCTCCTCCAATACCTTATGCGAGCCTGCCGACCCGCATGGACAGTCAGCAAGGCTTGAAGCGCCGCACAATTTACCAATGGTGTTCTCCGTATAGTAGATTCCTTGGTAGCTAACCCCCCCCCGCCCGACATGCCATTATATATTTATAGGTTGGGTTGGCGTGGCTAGGCGGCGGCGCTGTAATACATGCCTCTCACTGCGTGAGCTAGACAATCAGGGTACCGTTTTTTTTTTTCCGGCGGTCACCCAGGCTGGCGGTCTGGTTTGATCATTTGTGCGTGGTTGATAAGCTCAACTCGGCACAAGGGGAATGATTGTATCACGTAGTGTGATATGGTAAGGCGCCCATGAGGCAGATACATAGCAATACCCATTGCTGTCTCTGGAAGTGGCCACACCAGAAATGAAATCAATTCATTGAAGACTGTCGTCCATATGCAAATCCGCCTCGGAGGCTGTTCTTAGCAGGATGCAGCTCACCCTCCATACGACTCGCCCAATACCTCACGGCGCTTCGCGCTTGGTGCAAGCAATGTCTGCCTGGTTAATGAAAACCCAACGTGGTCTGTCCTGGCATTGTAGGGATGCGAGGGCCTATGGTCATACGACTACGGCCGTGCACGACATGAGTACACCCTCCCCCCTCCCCCCCCCCGACATGCTCCGTCCCGGCATTGTAGGGATGCGAGGGTCTATGGTCATACGACTACGGCCGTGCACGACATGAGTACCCCCCCCCCAGGATTCTTCGTCGGGCGGCATTGAGGAAATCTGGCCGCTCATAGGAGCAGTGAAGCGCATACTTGTGGGTTGCTCTTGTGCCTGCTTCGGCGATAATTGTCCCCACCCCCCCCCACGCTGTGATTACGCGAGAGGCATGAGCGCTTGACGGGTTTCCAGTCCCTTACTACAGTAGGCGTTATTTATCATTTCACCTTTTCCCAGTTTTGACATCGCCTCAGGAGTTTTCGAGCCTGAACGGTTGGAGATATAATAAGTGAGTGAGCTTTACGGTGCCGCATAAATCAACGCAGTGTCCTTCTTCGTGGAACCGGTGCTTCCCCGAATCTTCTACATTGATTTCAACTATTTGCGGCTCTTCAGGGTGGTGATATGATACGACCCCGTTGATGTGTCCTTGCTCTGAGGCTTGGATAGGCCCAGCCAGGGCTATGAGCACACGTTTTTTGTTGACACGTTCCTGCCACAGGTCAGAAAACAATATATACCAGGTATCTGGAACAAGTGTTAGTGCTATTCCCCCGGTTTGCCTTTGGCCGTTCTAGTGGAAACCCCGATTTTGGCTGACTAAGTCGTGTGGGATCACGGAGCATAGTACACTCTGCCGGCGACTACTGTAGTTATATACCAAGGGTTGTTTCAAGAGTTTGTGTCCGGGTGAGGGCAATTCGGCGTGGAATCAGGGTGCCAAGTGAGAGCAGGGCCGGTAAACGGATCGACCTGTGAAATTATCAGACAGGCTCGCACACGAAACTATAAACAGGTGATAACAAGAATAATCACGCGGGGGTACCATATTACGTGGAAGGCCTTGTTGTTGTGTGTCCCAGTCGTGGTTGAGGGTATAGGACAACAGCTGGACCCTCTGATTTTACCGCCGTCAATAACAAAAGCGTAGTTTGGGAGATTTGAACTGCGCTGCTACTCGAACATGACAGTGCAACACAAGTGGGTGGTACGACGGGAAATGCTTCGTTCCCTGGCACATATCAGCCATCCTGAAAGGAGATGATAGCGGTTTCATCTTGCAATCGATTTGCAGTGTTCAGGGGGCGTAAGGTATGACGCATACAATACTTGAGCATGTCCCTGATACGCCCTCCCCTTCAGACGACGATAGAAACATGAGAGGCATAAGAACCAGCTGTTGGTTATCTCAAGGCAAGAGACAGTGCTAACCAGCTGTCGGGCATCTCAACCGTCCGAATCGGTATATATATAATTAATTTCAGTAGTATACATCAGGTATGTCATCGGGTTACCTACCCCACCTGAGCTGCAAGAAGATGACATGCCATTTTATATATTTTACGCAGATATATCTCATTATTATTCGTATACCAGGTACAAGGTATTATGTATATATCATACTCTCCTGTTACATGCATGCCACGCACCGTACATCAGGTATAAATCAACAAAAAAAAGCCAACCACACACCGTTATCGTACAGATGCCCGTATACACCAGATAGTATGTTACTCTCAACTGAGACAAACGAAGCGCCCTGTTCCTTGTGTATCTCGACTAACCGTCGCCGTGTGCTCCCACCACCTATATAGAAAGCGATGCACCCCATATCTACCTTCTCTGAACTCACGTGTCCTGCTCTTCGCGTCTCTCGGCTAACCGTTGCCGTGTGCTCCAACCATCTATCGAAAACGATCACGAGCAGACCAGCTCCCCATTCATATGCTATCTAAACTCACGTGTCCTGTTCCTTGTGTCTCTCGACCAACCACCGCCGTTTGCTCCCACCACCTATCCAAAACAATCACGAGCAGACCAAGCACCCCAGGTCTACGTTCTCTGAACCTACGTGCCCTGCCCCTTGCGTCTCTCGACTCTAACCGTTGCCGTGTACTCCCACCGTCTATTGAAAGCGATACTAGCAGACCAGCACCTAATGTCTACGTTCTCTGAACCCACGTGTCCTGTTCCTTGCATCTCTCGACTAACCGTTGCCGTGTTCTCCCACCATCTGTCGAAAATAATAACGAGCAGACCAGCACCCCATGTCTACGTTGTCTGAACTCACGTACCCTGGTTCTTGCGTCTCTCGACTAGCCATTGTCGTGTGCTCCCACCACCTATCGAAAGTGATCACGAGCAAACCAGCACCCCATGTCTACGTTATTTGAACTCGCGTGTCCTGTTCCTTGCATCTCTCGACTCTATCCGTTTCCGTGTGCTCCCACCACCTATCCCCCAAGCAATCACGAGCAGACCAGCACCCCATACCCTGCGGTAGTCTACAGCAAGAAATAGAGTGATAGCAGTAGTCCTCTTGGAACGCGCCCACCGTCTAGCCTGCATCCATGCACCCATCTCGGCCATCCCTTCACGCACCCCTTGCCGTCGAGGAAGCCAAAACTGTAGAAAAATCAGACCAGTCACTTGGTGTGATCAACCACACCCGCCCTTGTGCCCCTCACCTCCCACAAACAAAAATACGATCTCCCAGTGATTTTCCGACATCAACCCCTCCCGTCCCGTCACCTACCTAAGGTCGTCGGGGATGGCTACCTAACGGGAGCTGTGGATACCAGGAGATGCATTATTGCAACGGAAGAAACAAAAACATAACGAGCCCTGTGTGTCTTTCAGGCACCCATGTTCCCCGTTTCGTCCACCTACCCGAGGTTGTCGGGAAAGGAAGCTATAACGGAGAAGATGGGTGCATGAAAGTTCACTAAGGTACATAAACCATGGACTAGGAAGTGTCCACGAGGCAGAGCTTGCGACATGCCATGCGCAAGGCCTCCCTATATGCTGTACCTTATAGCCGGACCATACGGGGCGTTCTCGCCCCTCTTCTCTGGTCCTTTAGGGCTTTGAAGGGCGTTCTCGCCCTTCTTCTCTGGATCTCCAGGGCTTTGAAGGACGTTCTCGTCCTTCTTCTCTGGGCCTCCGGGGCTTCGAAGGGCGGATAAGCGGGAGCATGAGGCTCGTATCGAGGTCATCCTGCGATGCTGCCTTGAGGGGTGTGATCATGCGCACGGTGCCTGCTCTCGTACGCCAACAAACTAGCTCAAAAGACGGTAACACGGTAAACACGGCCCCCGGTGTGCAATTCGGCACAGGAAACAAAACGTTTCAAGGACTACGGCGTAGAGACTACGAAAACCTAACAATATTTCCTTGACCTCTATCAAACAACGTGGTGTATGCTATTGCACAACGTCGACGATACGTTGAGCAAATCTACTCACCAAACGATTATAGGTGATCCCACGGAAAGGAAAACGACACTAGAACCCGAACAACTCTACCGCAGGCACAAGGAAAACTAGAACAAGCGTGTTTCTTCCACTACACCACACCTCCATGGTTCTGCTATATAGCCTCGATGACGAATAGCCTACGATAAGACAGTTCTGAAACAAAAACAGGCACACTTAGTAAACAATGGCGCTGGCCTTTCGTAAGGCGTATCTTGAGCAAACAACAGCACCAGCCTCCGCAACCCAGGGAACAATATCTAACCAAGGAAACCAACCAGACAGTGAACGCCAAACCGCCAGGCAAGTGACAGCGCACTGTACCACCTTGCCTTAACTATGGTACTGTGGTGCTTCCCGACCATATATATGGTACTGTGTCGCCCAACCCTATGCAAGGTACTGTACCACCCTACCTTATGCATGCTACTGTACCACCCTGCCTTGTCGATTGTACAAGCGTGGTACCCCCTGATTACCAGCTGTGCTATAAGGCCTACAGCGCACTGTCACACGAGAATGCCCATTCGACAATCACTCCAGTTCCAAGACAACAAAATACCTAAACCAGGCCAGGTAAATGATTTACACTTACTTTCAACGGGTCTGGTAATCGTTACTACTTGTAGCAAAGAAAAGCGTGTTAGATAAGTGACTCTAACCAGGGCGCTCTTCGATAAACAAGAACTACCGTAAGTGAAATTGAAGCTGGCCTTCAGAAGCCAGTACGTATATATCATACTCCGTATTGTACTCGTAGGGTGCCCCTTGATCTCCGAAACTTGAAAAATACAATGTTGTGCATAGTGTACAACCAAATGTACTGTAATAGAAAACGAATAAAACAAAACCCGATGCACGCCTCGGCATCATCCATTTCCTGCATCCGATGAAGGCAGTCGCCTTTCTGCTGGGACGGATGGCCTTGTGGTTACTTCAGTCCCTCCCGAGCACTCTCAACAGTGTCTCGAGAACCTGAATCACTGGTGGAACCTTCCAACACGCAGCCTAGACCTTGGAAACAGTCTGTGCATGCTAGACTACCAGCCTCTCTCTCACACAAAACGTCTCCCGAACCTGGTATATAACTGTCGACATAACATCCCTCGAACCCCATCGATCATCAACCAATATCACAACAACATCTGCTACGTGATCCTACGCCAGCCAACAAATAGATACTGCTTGGGATCCGTCGAGCAGCACGGCAACTATTTCCTACCCCACATGTCGTCAGCACCGGTAGGCCCCTCTGCCCTCCGATGATTTCGGTGACGCGACACGAAGTCTTCGTTCAGAACATCATTCGGCGCGGGCCACCGGTCTTCACCGCGTTCCTCGACCTGCAGGCGACAAAGAAAGCAGGCTAAATTTGAATATCGGGAGCCAGGCTGTGCCGTACGCCATAGAGTCATGGAAGCATAGCGACCGTTGCCACCATAGGCCTTGTTTCGGGGGGAAACATAATGCTGTCGTTGTATCATCTTCTGTCTAGCTTCACTCCGGACAGCCATTTGTGTTGACAGCGATACGTCGACACCATGGCGTGGTCGTCATTCCAGTCAGAGAGTGAAAACACACAAAACAAACAATGTAGTGTGGTACTGTGGACCGAAGCTTCATGAGCAGGGCGAGACGTCCACTGTCCCAAACTGATGAGGTTTGATGTTAATGGATTAGGAAGTTAGAGTCTCTCACGAGCTGACCGGACGAAACATTGCCGGGTTCAACGTTTGAGTAGACGTGGATGTATTGCTGTCTACCCCCCTCAGCAGAAACACAGTTGTATGGGGATAGCTAGCCGGACGAAGATCAAGAAATCATCGTGAACGCGCGTAGGAAATGGCCATGGTGTATACTAATCCTCGACTATAAGTATGGGGGCCGAGATCTGCCAGCGCTTTTCGGCCGCGAAAGTGGTATACAACTGCCGCCCAGCTATCGCTCATTCATCTAAAAACCTAAAACCTTCCCATCAAAAGCCACTCTCCCGTCAACAATCAGCCTAATAATGCCAAACAATACGGAAAAACCCCCACGGGAATCCCCCCCCCTCCCCCCATGCCTTCACTTGCAACGGACTTACTTATTCTGCGACGCAACCGTGACCCTTGTGCAAACAGACTCTCGGCTGGCGGTAGCAGTGGTCTTGCTCTTTTCTGTCGCGTACACGTCCGGCTCGACGGGTGTGCGCTGGAGGCGGCGCCTGCAGAAGCACCGGCGGTCGGCTGGCTGCGGGTGGAGCGCTGTCTGCGAGCGGAGACACGTCCCCCGGTGCGTGCAGTAGATGCAACGCCTCCAGACGAAGCGGTGGTGGTGGTGGTGGGCATCCTGTGGTGGCACAATTGTGTTCGTTCACAAGGATAGGACCGGGGTGAGATATTTTTCAAACGGAGATATTGTTGATGTGGAATGGGGGCGCCAATGCTGTCGATTTGGGGACCATATGTTCCAGATAGCCAGACGAGCAATGTGACGGTGTAGGGGATAGGGGTTGCAGTTAGTGTTTGCCTTCTGAGGAAATGTTTTGTTATATGACCGCTTGACCTCCTCAAATAACCCAACCGCCGGTTAGAGTATAATACTCACACTAGACTATTACGGGGGACCATAGTAAATAGGACCAAACATTGTTAGAAAAGATCATATTTACTATGGTATGGTCCCCCCGTCATAGTGCATTATGTTTTAAGCTACGTAGCGCATATAGATTCCTTGATCGGGTTGCCGGAACAAGCTTCTTGGAGGTCGTGTTTCGGGTGTAAGAGGGTATTGAGGTCATGTGAGGAGCTCAGAGAATAAGCCACCACCCCTACCGGGGCATTGGTGAGACAGGTGGGACACTGTCAGACGGTGAATTCGAGCCCGTGTTATATTGACACTCTGACGTCATTATCTCACCACTTCATCGAAAGCCAAGGTAGCAGCATTAGCGACACAGTAAAACATTCACCGTGTGCATCCCGTTCACCCAGTCTTAACAAAAACATGCCCAGCTGTCCCCTACAGCGAACATTGACACCAAGCACACACACCTGATTCTCCCAGCACCCTCCGCTAACCACAACGACGATCGCTCACGTACTCCGTCAAGCACGTAGGAAGGATAATACTTGTATCACGTTTAACACTATTCGAAGTATATCCCTAGGGTATTCAACTATGAACGGTAGAAATCTAACGGCAGTTACTACCCCAGCGCTTCTCACCCGCTGACGTTGGTCCTGTTCCGAGTGCTTTGTCGCATGTTCCCTCCAACTGATGCACGTGTCGTGGGGGCCTCCGCGCGTGATACTCTTTCCATAGGGTCCCCCGCAGGGGCCGCCATACGTTCCGGCGAAGAGGCTTCGACGGGCAAGACAGGCGTGCTCGTCGCCGGCGTGATCGAGACCTCTGTAGGTGTCGTTCGTGGTTCCATGTCAAGCAACGCGGCAGCGCTAGTCGCGAGGCTGGTCTCTTCTTCTTCGGTAGTGTTCGACAACGTAACGACTGCTGGTGCCGAGGAGGCCGCCGTCGCCGGCGTGATCGAAATCTCTGTGGGCGTCGTTCGTGGCTCCATGCCAACAAACGCGTCAGTGCTAGTCGCGGGGCTCGTCTCTTCGTCTTCATTGGGGCTTGACGACACAACGACTGCTGGCGCCGAGGAAGCTGCCGTCGCCTGTGTGGTCAAGATCGCTGTGGGGGTCGTTCGTGGTTCCACGGCAATCAACGCGGCAGCGCTAGCCGCGGGGCTGGTCGTTCCGTCCTCGGTGTTCCTTGACGGCGCAACCACGTCTGGTGTCGGGGATACCGCTCTCGTGCTGCCTGGGGGCGACTCCTTGCTCTCCTCTTCATAGGAGGAGGGCTGCTCTTCCGCCCGTTTTCTCCAAATGTTGCGCAGAAGCGATTGAGCCCTGGCCACCGAATCGCTAGGCTTGCCCCGCACGTCTTCGTCGTGTGTTGGCGCTAGCTGCGCCCGTGCTGTCGCCGCCTCTGGCATGGGTCCCGGACGAGGGACGAGGGGCGCGAGCCGCTTGGCCAAGACGTCGATAATCCGCTGCTTCTGCTGGTTGTCTTTGATCAGGTCCTTGCGCTCGGCATTGATACCCTTCACCATCGTCAGCAGTCGGTCGATTAGAGAAGCCTGAGACAAGTAACCGACCGGGAAACAGGGAACGAGTAAACGATGAATGGGGCAGGTTTTCCACTGAAAATGTGATGAACGCGCGCATGATTATCGTCAAAGATACAACCCGTTCGACATCACGACACCCGGCAGGTCTAACCCCAAGCATCAGTTTCAACACGATGTAGAGCAGTGTTGCTCGTGTAGCGCGGATGGATTATGCTCGTAACACAGTAGAGCACCTACAGCAGTACCAATCACGCCTACCGTAGTATTAGCAAGGAATACAAATACTGACCCAGGCTGGGTATCTTACTACAGCTATTAAAGGGTGCGTCTATACTGTTAATGAAGTCAGTGCAATGGCTTCCAAGGTTCGAATGTTTCTTGCAAACTAACGCCTGGCGTTTCTTAATGTGCCGGCTATTTTGTAGTACAGTAGTCATAGTAGGTGTCGCGGTTTGATTACGGGATTTTCTCGCGATATAGAACGCTCTCGGACCACGTTTCCAGTGGCCACGAGACAGAAAGCAAGGGCAAAGCGCGTGGGTGCCTACAGTACTGCCGACACAAAGGGTATGTCATTTTTCACGGCACCTACAACGTTGGGTATACCGTCTCCTGCGTCTGGGTATAGCACTTGCCTCGCAACGAAACTAGTATTATTGCGGTAACCACACAGCTGTACCAACTGTGATAATACCTGGTAAACATTAACGCAAGGAGTTGTGCGAGTACAACACACGTGATGCATGCTATGCTACTATACATGCACGCGGCGCTCACGCCCTTCAGGACAGACGATGAGGCCACACACTTGCTTGTTCTGTCGCTATGTGTACAGAAGGTCCCACAGTATTAAAAAATAGAAACCGTTATTTCTACACGTCAACGTCTAGAACGCCCACTATTGTTTCTGAGTATTCGTCCTATACTGTACAGGTATAATATAGCTACAAGCTTTGTGGTCACGTACTGTTATTGCAGAGAAAGGTGTGGACATATCACCTTGCAAATTCAGTAACGAAAGTTGGCACTGCAATGCCATGCGGACGTACAGAATACGAAAAGCGCAACAGCGCAAGTGAGATAGGCGCAATACAGGAGACAAACAACAAAGCAATACAGTACGAAGAAAAAGAAAGAAACAACACAGATATCAGAGACGAGCAGGAAACAGAAATAACAAACGAAACAGAAGTATACTTGGCATTCCAGTGTGTACCTGTTCTGTAAGATGAAACAGACTGTATATATGTTTTATACTGATAATGTATGATACCTGCTTACCAGCAGTACTTGGCCAAATCAGAAATACGACAAGCGGTGGAATCTCTGCGTCAGGTGCCCCGTATTTGTCCGCGTCTCTTGCTTGGATGGGCTACGAGACTCGGTCAGTGTTTCCATGCGGTGAGAGCATAGTTTGGGGCCGCCTGCATTTCCTACAGTATACATCTATCAATCTACACCAGGGTGCCTGCCGTCTGCCAGATCACATCTCGACATATCCTCCCGGCTGGATGCGTGCTATTTGCCTTACAGGGGTAGCTGCTTATTATTATCATGAGGCTCCTGGCTGGAACAGCCTTTTTCATCTTTGTCTCGCCAAAACGCTGGCAGAACTAAACCATGTCGACCAATCTCATGGCCTACAACGAATTTCATTGGAAATATGAACGGCTCTCCAACCATATTGAATATTGAATATTGTATATTGGACGCATACTACGGTAGAGGTGCACCATTTTTTCCTGCTGAGATTGGTCACTTGATTATAGTATAGGAGCTCTGTACCTCACACATAAACTTGATTTTGAGAAGAACAGAAAAGTGCTATCCGATGAGCAATCCCATGGCTGAAGCATATAACGAAACATATAGCCATGACAAGAATGAAAATTCTTGACAGTTTTGGGCTAAGGAGCCCCGTCATTCCGAAAACGTTTTCAGCCAAAAAATGGTATACCTCTACCTCTATCGTAGCACGCGCCATTATTATTGGGTATAGTAGTTCCTCAGAAAATGTTAATCATAACCACAAAAGTACCCTAGCTAATACCTCCCATCGCCCCGGTAGAGTAGTGGTCAGCTTCAAAGACTACTATCATTGGTACCCAAGATCAAATCCCACCGTGGTGAGAGATTTTGTTTTCATTTGAAAAAAACAAAGGAACCAATTGCTGAGAGCGCCTTCGTGGCGTGGGTAGGCAGTCAGTAGTTCCTCAGAAAATATATATAATAACCACAAAGGTACTCTAGCTATGACCTCCCATAGGTGCTACGCTGTACCTCGATCGTAGCACGACTCGCTGCTCATCATGGTATCATATTACTGCTTGTAGTGATGGCATCAATGCATACTATCTGTAGTACGTTTGAACAAATAAATTCGCTTGCCACCCCATGTACGTGTAAAGCAGTACAGCAAACAGTAGCGTGAATAGTAGCCCTACTACTCTACATTACCGGGCAGTACATTTTCTTACAGCAAACAGTAGCGTGAATAGTAGCCCTACTACTCTACATTACCGGGCAGTACATTTTCATATCAGAATCGTGCACGACCGTTGATTAGTTGATTAGTTGATTGATTGAATGATTGGTCGATTGGTTGTATGAATACGGTACGGCATCAAGCAGCAATATGCGATACAGAGAGCAAATTTCTGGTGCTGTGTGTTTCATCACGTGCATGCTTCGAAGTATACTATGAAGGGTATAAAGGGTGCCTGACCCTGTATTGATAGTGTCTTTGTCTACAACCAAAACAAAACTCCCAGGCTGGTGCGAGATGTAACATCAAAACGACGTGAGTCTTGCCCCGAGATGGCTGGCGATGGCTACAGGGGCCGAGAGTGACCATCATAAGGCATGGCATAGAGACGTCACCCCAGAGTCGAACACGATTGCGATTTATCATCTATTCTCAATGTTTGACGAGCTTCCCCCCAGATATGTTTATAGCGAGACTCAGATTATTGTTGACGGATTTCTTACAACGGTGGGGGTGCACAAGCAGCGCGAAACTTTGGGCTATGACCCTCCAAAACAAAAATCGGCTGGTCGTTTCGTCCTCGGTGTTGCTTGACGGCGCAAAGACGGCTGGCGTCGGGGATGCCGCCCTCGCGATGCGTGGGGGCGACTCCTCGGTCACCTCTTCATAGAGTGAGAGCTGCCTTTCCGACCGTTGGCTACGAATGTCGTGCAGAAGCGATTGGGCCCTGGCCACCGAATCGCTAGGCTTGGCCCGCGAGTATTAATAGTGCGGGACAAGCCTAGGGATTCGGTGGCCAGGGCGCAATCACTTCTGCGCGACATTCGCACCAAACGGTCTCGCACGGCCATTGTGTACAGTTTAGTGCTGTACCGGCCAGCTCATAAGAACCGAAAGCTCGCAATAAACTCAAACTAAAACAAATTAAATCAAATGAGAAAGCTCTCAGCATACATAGTCAGCGCCTAGGCTTTACGAAAGCTGACCCCCTCTTGCTGTGGCTGGCCTGGACCCAAGACGTTCATTGGTGCACTACTGCTGTAGGAACCACGTCTTCTCGGGGACCAAGATCGGAACGTGCAGCTGGCTTTTGCGCGTACCCAGAATAAGAAATTCAGCCTGAGAGCCCGATTTCACGTTTCTTGTGAGGGGCCGATACTGTACACCAATCGGTCACAGGCAATATGTACATCTCTACAGCAGTTAGCCTCTTTACCTGGTAGTGCACAGTTGCACGAAGATCGTCGGGGGTAGCATCTGGGCCCAGAGTGCCGATAATGTCCAGTCGCAGCTCCTGGTCCAACGCAGGCACGCGCCCCTCCTCTTGTTCCTCCTCCTCCTCATCCTCCCGCTCCTCTTCCTCCTCCTCTCCCTCCTCCTCCTCCTCCTCCCATCCACCCTTCTCCCCCTTCGTCTCTTCCTCCTCCCGCGGCTCCCTTTCACCTTTCGTCTCCTCGTGCCCCGTCTCCCTCTCCCCCTTCGTCTCCTCCTCCCCGTTCGTCTCTTCCACTCCTATCCTCTCCTCCTTTTGCTCCTCATCCTCCGGTGCGTACCTGGGCAGAGCGTCCCATCGGGTCGCCCATGGCAACACGTGAGGGGTGCTAGCCTCGCTGCCGTTGCTGGTGATGCTGTACAGCTGATCCTGTTGGGGCAGTCAGTGGCGTCATTCAGTGGGATGGGGATATATTTTTCAAAAATGGGGCGGCACATTGCTGTACATACGTGCGCACGAGCAGCGGAGCGGTACCGAAAAAGGTTTGGTGTCTGAAACTGAGACCACCAACATACGATTGACGGGGAAAGGGTGAGCCCACGCTTTGCTTTTCTTGGCGTATATAGAGACAGAGACGCCGACTGAACCCACCTTCGCTAGGCTTCCCTGTCTTTCGTTGGGACAGGTGTTACTACTCTCGGGATGCGCTTGCCCTGACCTCGGCAAAAACTAAAAACAGGTGCTCTACGTGAAGCGAGCGACGCTTTCAAACACGCATGCAAAAAGAGATCAGACTCGAAGAATGTGTGGGCGTGATGATGATGATGATGATGATGATGATGATGTTCTCACATTAAATTAGCTACTGCAATTGTCCTGAAAGCTCGCCCGTGGTCGTCAAGTAGATGAAACAACCAAAACAAGCCTGTCGATGGTGGTGAGATTGTTTGGCTCAAAAATGGCCAGTGGATTTGACCATCGAATCTGCACCGAGTCATGACGTCTGTGATGCCCCGCTTCACGCTGATGGGCGCTGCTGCGGCCATCCGCTCTGGGCAAAAGACGACTGCCCGTGAGCAAGGATCAAGCACGAGCAAGTTCGTATATGGGTCTCTTCCGATTCTCCCGCCCAAACCACGCGGGGTGGCATCATGCGCAGTGCGCAAGAAAAATGAACTGCCGAAAATAAACAATGAATTGATTGAATCAAACTCGACAACAGCTGCCAGCCCAACTCTCACATCGTCGCATCCAGCCTCTTGCAATATCCTCCCATCATCAACGATGGTTGGCATGGTTGTTGCGCGGATGTCGCTTGATGCCTTGATGCCAGATGCGAGCCTTGAATTTGTGGTTTCCGGTTGCGTGCCTCCTGTCTGTTCTACAACCAAGTAGTTTAGCGGGTCTCCACAAAACTAGCGGCATGTTTCCAAATCACGGTAGTATCACAACTCACATCTCACACGCCGCTCCAAGAACAAACACGCGGGCGATGTTAACTCCAACATTCGGAGCTTGCAAGCAGCACATAATTGCGTGCTCGTGGGGCAATTTGGGGTGCCCTGGGTCAACCGCCAGGTATCCTGGCCTGCATACGTGGGAAGTGGCTCCGTTCTGCCTCGGGGTCGGCTCTTCAAGAGGGGCTCGTTCAAGCGACGAGGTACGAAAAAGTGTACATAGTATACAGTACGAGTCCAGATTCACATTTCACGTGTACGTACTTGTTCCTCCTGTGGCTGGAATCTGGAAATAATCTGGAAATTGAAATCTGAATCTCCACCTGTCGTATTGTATCATATGTATGTCGCATGCAGGTACGCACACGGTACTTCATTCATACGGAAATATGAGAACCGCCAGACGGCCCACGGCCGCGAGGAAAATGTCCGGAACAACAAGCTCTATACGATACAAGACCGCATGACTATGGACGAGCTGACGGGATGCAACCGGAGATAGGGGTGTGCGGTGTACGTGGGGCTACTGTTGTACCTGAGGCTACCCCAAGCGCGAGTTTTCGCCAAACGGGAACAACGGCTGTCCCCCCGGCACGACTCACGTACACTTACTTCCCGCCAAAGCGACCTACCAGACAATGTGCCCTCGCTCTTGCCAACACACTACTTTCGTAAACTGCCTTCTCGCCAAAGCGATCCACCACAATCCTGTAGCATCACACAAACTCCGTCGCCCTTCTCGGTCTATGAATTGCATGTTGCTGGTGGCATCGCGGAATCGGCATACGACTCTGTGGTATATATGTGGTGTGCGTCGTAGTCCCGCATGAATGTCAATCGGGTATCGACAAGGTATAACGTGAGCATGAAATATCGCGGGGCATCGTTTCATCATGAATGAATGAGTACGGTCAGAAAGTGTCATCTTAGATTGCCCGGAGCATGCAGCAGTAAACCGGTACGATTCGGCTGCCCGTGGTTCATTTTTGTTATGGTTGAAAGTCACATCTGTGTGTAGTGGCTTACCGCCGTCGGACTCCTCCGGGTGGGATTCAGCCACCACGGGACTCAGCAGGATAATGTGTGCGGGATCTAGCCACGACGGGACTCGGCGGGATTGTTTGTGCGGGATCCGGCCACCGCGGTACTCCCCGGGATACGATCCAGCCACGACGGGAGTAAACGGGATTACTTGTGCGGGATCCGGGTACCGCGGTATTGCACGGGGTTTGTGTGTACGGCATCCAAGCACCTCTGTACTGGACGCGTCTGCATAGGTAATTCACGGCACTGCGATGTGTTCGACGACCACGAAAGTGATATAGACCACACGTGCTGTTTTGTACGGACTCCGACCCCCAAGGTTACTACAGTATTCTTTTACGCTGCCAACGATCATTCAATGTAAGTATTGGATTGGATGAGGCCTCCTGCCCTGGTCGGAGTCGAACACCATATTATATACTCTAAGGTTTCAGCTCTCTAACCAAACTGTCCCGATATCCAGTATCAGTGCGTAATATGAAGGAAGCCCTTTAGTACTGCACCGTACAGACACATAAATATGACTTTAGTTCCAAGTGTTTTGTCCCCACAGCGTGAGTGCTGCAGTCCATGACGGATTAAGGGGCATACGGCATTCTCCGCCTGGCTAAATCGAAACTCCAACTTCCCTCGACAAGCGACAACAAAAAACAAGTAAGTCTTGCTCATCAGAGAATATTAACCAGTCGCCTCTCTCCTTTCTCGAAATAAAAGTGCAAAGGTTTCTTCTGATTTTTCACGGCGTTCCACTGCAGAGAGGGGTAAGTTCTTATACTGTACCACTGGTAAAGCAAATCCTTACGTCACTGGGAATTGCACTATTTTATAACAGGTACCGGGCTTACTTTACTACACTACTACTACTTACTTACTATTTACTACTGCCTTACAAGATGCTAGCGCATTGTTTATTTGAACACCAATATGAACTAAAAAAATAGAGGCAACAAATCGAACCGCCAACCTTGCGGATTGGCCGTACTAGCTATTCCAGCGTCGATACCAGATATGATTTCTACGCTTTTTAGGATAGTTCATTTTGGGGGCGGGCGACTTAGCGTTCACGTGGTCAGCGCGGATTTGCGGACTGGGCCGTTACTCATTTAACGTGGATTCGGTAACAATCGTGTAACTTTGTGGCGACGTGTATTCCGTGTTACTCGCGCGGGAACGGGATGTACGGGGTTTTGCTGCGGGACTGTTTGATGCACGAACGGATTATATATACTTACACTTTTGCCATGTGGCGCGATGGCGGTAATCGAGATATACGCTGATCTGTGCGCTGCACACGGACGGTTAGTGCGCGGATTTCACGAATCTATCCACACGCCACGGGATTAATCCGGACGCCGCACCAAAACCGCGCGGAAAACATCGCCAGGCCATGGAAAAAAGTTGTCGAATACTGGAATATATTACAGCACCGGCGAGTTCTTCAAGCACACTCGCGATACGTATGCTCTTGCTGCGTTGCTTTTCTGTCTCTGCCAATCTTCCGTCAAATTACGTGTCGCACGCTGCTGGTCATGTACATGATCACTACAGACCTGTATAACTCTTCGAACGGCTCATTTGCATGACGCTGTGATAGCGCGCCGCGTACGGTTGCCGGCCGTACACTCAGAAACCACAGCACGACCGCGACCGTCGGCTGAGCAACGCTGGCGCCCATGAACAAAGACGAACGCACAGACTTGAGCGCCCCCAATATACAATAGACAACCGTAAAGTAAGTACAGGTGCCCACCAACCGTCTCGCAGATTATATAATCTTTAATGTATATCTTTCGATTGCTTGTCATTATCGTTTCTAGTTCGTGGGAGGAGACGTAGATCTTCCCCTAGCCATGCATACCGTGATCGCAGCCTGTTGCAACCCCTGAGTAGTCTCGACCATCCCCAATTTTACGGTCTCTCTCTCCCCACTATAATATCGGCCGGCGTTTCCTAACTAGTCTACGGCCCTACAGTTGCTCTCGCGATGACCAAGCCTCGAATGGCCTAGGGTACTCATTCGACTCCTCCGCATCTAACTCAAGTGAAAACAAATACACGAAGAGAAAAGTATTCCGGGACCCCGGCTACTTTTACGCCCCCCCCCCTCCTCGAAAGAAAAAATCGGCGAGGGTGGGGCAGGCAGAAAAGGGGGGCACAAAATTCCTGGCTTGCTGCCCCAAACCATGCGACTACCCATAGGTTCCTCACACTTGCAGCAGGGAACCTCGCTGCCTTGCTTGCGCCTTGCTCGGAGACGTGGGGATGCCGACCTGCACTTGATGCCTTTCTCGAAAAGCGAGTGGCCTATACTGGCGTCTCATACAAACACCAAAAAACCAACCATTCTCTTATCCCAGTCCCCGGTACGTGACAGCCCTTCAATTCTCTCTACCAAAAACGACCTGTTTTGTTCGTTATTCCGTTTCGGAGGCCGTACCGTCTTCTACGTATAAACACTACCCATTTGAGTTGCCGACAAAAACGATCACATCATTCGATGCGACACTGCCGAGTGTGAAGGTGTTTCCTACTGAGCTATAGGGATATATTTACTAGCCAGGGTGATACATTCAACAACTCGCTCCGCCACTCTGAACGCGGAACTTGCGGGATCCGTAACGGCGCGTACCGGTTGACCCTATATCCGCCTCTTTGCCAATATCTGCGGGCGGGCAGGAGCGTACGCCTTTCAGGGAGGCGCGCGCCAAGCTTTTTCAGAAATGAAACGTCCTTTTGAGACCTTGAACCGGTGGTCCTCGACGTTGTCAAATGTGAATGTTTTAATTCGTAGCTATAGATAGGGCGTAACAATATCGACCAATTATCAGCTCAGGGTAACTCCCTATATCTCGAGAGCACATTATTGTAGATCAATACACGTGCTGAAGCCTGAGCAAGAGCACAGCGGTGATTGATAACGTACCTACCTGCTATAGAACACCGGGGGCGACACTCATGGACATCCTTGCAACTGCCATTATACAGGTAAGTATATACCTCTAGACACGGGTCATTTACCCCAAGTACTGATCGCGAAAATAGTTCGGCGATACCGGGTGCCGATACAAAGGACCATAGGTTAAAACAAGAAGAGCATGCTGCAACAAGAACGGTTTGGCCAAAAGGTTTCTTGTAATGACTGGGTACCTTAGCTAAGGAAGTACCATCGTATGCTAACTCCCCATTGCTGGAATCTATTTGTGTTTCTGCGGAGCTACAAACTCGCTAAGGCTGGCGATTGACACCCTATATTTGCAGTTACAGTAATTTGGGTGGGAGAACTGACGAGCGTGGCAGATTCAGAAGATCAGACCCCCTCCAGCGGCTTCAACAGATAGTACAACGGAACAAGAGAACAATGGAAGTATGGGTCGGGAGCGCTGACTGTGGCGCAGCGTTCGCCTCAACAAACCCAATCCTTACTTTTAATTTAAATGGCGACGAAGGCCCAAACTAACTTACAGTACGAGTATAGTTCGCATTATTTATCGAAGTCAATGCCTGGGTGGGCGTACAAGCAGCTCCTCAAGCGAAGGTTCGGGAACCACTGTCCTGTGTGGCCCGACACTACACCCACAGGCATGTGCCAACACTACTGCGTTCCGCACTTACCTTGCCCACCAGGAAAAGCAAACAAATCAAAACGATCAATGGAAGAAGCCAAAGTTAAGGTTCATCTGCCGAAGTTAAGGTCGGCGTGACCAAGAGGACGGGTGCAGCTTATCAGCACTCGCTAAGGTCGAGACGGCAGAGCTCGTCGACGTCCGCGCACAAGACGCTGCGGGTATATATGTGTATATATATATGTATACGGGTTGCATGCACAGCGAGGAAACCCCAGCAACATATAGTCGTCTCCACTTGACGAGTCTTTTCGATGCCTCGTTTGTCCAGACGCAAATGAGTTTGATGGGTTCTTTTTGGAAAAAGAATTTGCGAAACTTCGACGACGAGGGCGACGCGCTAAAGCGGCAGGCAGCGACACCACGTACACGTAAACCTGTCGTAATCAACAGATCGTCGATGCTCAATCTACAGTAGCAACCTAGGCGAGGAAAAATAGTGTAAATAAAAAAACAAACAACCCGGCCGGAAGCAACAGGCTTGTTGGGTACGAGCAGGGGCCAAACAGAAAACGCGCCACCATTCGGTACTGTATACCGGAGACTCATATTACACGAACTATACGGTATGGTATGGATTATCCTTGTTAGCACTTATAAAATAAAATACCAGGCGACAGCAAGCAGGGGGGAAACAAAGACGACCAAGAAAGCCTAAAAAAAACAGCCACAGCAAGGCAGCAGGGCCAAAAAAAAACGAACGGCAAGAGAGCTACTGTAGCTCTTCGGAACAGAAAAACATCCCTAACGAACTGCGAATCCGGCGGCAGATATGCGTCCTCCACCTCTCCTGCGAGCCGCCGCCGCAGCCGTCCCTACCCCGACCGCCACAATTAGCACCGCCGCCCCCGCGGCAATCCACCATGGCGTCGAGAATCGCTCGGCCGCTTCCATGAGCGCCCTGTCCAGCCGCGACTGCCGCCCGAAGCCGTAGAGTCGTTTCTCGCGCATGTACTGCAGCACCTGGTACTCAACCGCCAGCGTGCCTCCCACAAGCTGCCGAAAAACAAAACAACAAGATCAACAATGGCGATGACGACGAGAGTAGGAACAACAACAGCCCCAATGACAACAACAACGACAACAACAACAACAACAACAACAACAACAACAACAACAACAACAACAACAACAACAACAACAACAACAACCAACCAACCAACCAACAACAACCAACAACAGCGACAGCAACGGCAGCGACAGCGCCAATAGCAGCAACAAACAACAGCAACAGCAGACAACAGGCAGAGGAGAGAGAGAGCAGAAGACAGACAAGAGCAGAGCGGCAAACGCGCGGCGGAGAGGGTCGGTCAGACTAGCCTGGGGCGACAAACGGACGAAGTGGCGATCGCGGGCACTGGGTTTCGAGGTTTAAAAGGGCGCCTTCGATGAGGGGTACCACCTATAAATACCACTATGTCCCCAAATATAAGGACCGTTGGGATTAAACATACATATATAAAACGGTCCTCATATTCAAGGACAGTCCTTATATAAGGACCTTTGCGATTAAACGTAAATATAAAAACTATAGAAACAGTCCTCACATTTAATGACAGTTTTTATGTAAGGAACTTTGGGATTAAACATAACTACACAAGCAGTCTTCGTATTTAAGGACAGTCCTTATATAAGGACGTTTGGGACTAAAGGTAAATATAAAAACTATGGAAACAGTCCTCATACTTGATGACAGTGCTTATAAGCCGGTCGCCCCGGTGGTTCAGCAAGTATTCACGAAGCCTGTTGAGTTGGAAGTCGAGGGTTCGAGTCTCCGTACGGAGGTTTTTATTATCAAATGACACCAACTGACGAGAGCGCATATTATAGCGTGGGTAAGCACAATTCGACCAGAGTTGACGAGGGAAGAAAGTGCAAATTTCTTCTCGCGATAAAAATGCAAGGCACGTACCATAGTGGGGAGGGGGGAGAAGAGTCTACTTAGTGACCCCGGATCTGAGTTACGACTAAAGAGGGAGAGAGAACAGAAGGGCGAAGATAATAAATGGGATGAAAAACAAAAACAAAAAGTGCTTATATAAAAGGACGCTTGGGAATAAACCCAAATGTAAAGCAATCTTCATGTTTCAGGACAGTCCTTGTATGCAGGAAGAGAGTGGAAAACCGACTCAATGCTTTGCTCGCTGTGGCCGGCCCCCGATTTGCTGTGTCTGGCTCTCAGCTTCGGTCGTCCGAGTGCGGGATCAGAGAGTGCTCGGTGGACCCAGTCGGCGGCTAACCAAATACCCAGCCTCGTCAGTTCAGAGGGGTCAGGTCGACGTGGGGTCAGATCGGTGTGCGACTAGGGTGCCAACCAGGACAAGAAGCACACATATACATATATGTATATATAAAAATTATATATATGTGTATATATGTGTATCTTGTTCCCGCTTGGCACCCTAGTCGCACACCGATCTGACCACACGTCGACTTGACCCCTCTGGACGGAGGCTGGGTATTTGTTTAGCCGCCGACTGGGTCCACCGAGCACTCTCTCGTTGACATATACATATATATACGTGAATATTTGTGGTGGTGTATGTGTTGATAGTTAAAACATCATGAATCATCAGTAGCACTCGACCAAATAGATGGAAACTAGTGTAAAATTTTCCCCACGCGTCCGAACAAAGTCACCGACTCCCCTCTCTGCATGATCTGCGGCCATTTCAGGGCAGATGTACTCCTGGTTTGTTATCGTACAGATCAGGAATGGTTTACGTGCGTAGCTCGTCGTGCCGGGTGGGGGGCAAATAATCCGCACGATCTAGGACATGCTTCCTGGGTGGGATCTGTAACTAACAGATCCTGAACAACACCTCACAGACTAGACATGTTCCGTGGTGATATATCGGAAGCGCAACACCAAGGGGATGCAAGAAGAATCAAGTAAAATTCCCACAAAGCCAACGACGCCCGAACCCAAGCTCGCCAAAACCCAGCTCCCCAACAGCCCCCCCTCGACATGAATCCCCCTTTCTTCTACGCCTTTCTCCTTCCCTCCCTTCCCTCCTCCTTCCTCTATTGCCCGCGAGCTCCGTCTGGAAAGGCATGCGTGGTCAATGGTCAAATGACTAAGGCGAGCAACAAATAAGCACGCCCCCCCCCCCTTCCCTGCCTTTCCGCGCACTTCCTCCCCTCACCTCCTCGCGCTCGCTTTCGATTTTGGTGGACGACACGTCTGTCAGCACTGCGCTGGTGTGACGGCATCTCCACCCGGCCAGCAAGTTTTCGGTTCTCCCCTCTTCACCTAGGCCTTGCCCCCGCCACCACATCACACCGTTCAGCATAAAGGACACAATCCCCATCCCATCGACCACACCACACCGACCAATCCCACACTCGAACATACAATTCGAACCACCACCATGCCACAGTCCGCGTGCCGCGTTGCGGCCGAAGTCTCGTTTAAGGGTAACACGGCCGGTGTGCGCGGGGTCGCCAAAAGACGGGGGGTATGGGCGGGGGGGGGGGGGGGGAAGGAGGATAATAATGGTGAATTGTGATGGAGAGGAAGGACGACGGTCGCTCGTAGCGTGAGTGGTAAATGCGTGCTGGCCTGGCCTTGATGGTATATATATCGAGAGAGAGAGAGCCTGTGCCGCGTTCGGCCCGGGCGAGCACGGGGAAAAGCTCACCCGCCGCTCGCCGCCTTAATTCGTCCTCTACCCGGCACGGTCCGCGGTCTAGATAATTCTAGATCAACATGGGTGCCATTATGAGACGCTATTGAAGAGCCATATCATACAGATCCCACCCAGAACACAGGTCTCAAGAGTCATCCCACACAAGTCCCACCTGTCAAACATTGCCCAGATCGTGCAAAATCGCATATAGATCGGAACTGTCTATTAATAGATCATGTGTGTACTGGGGATCTATCTGATCTGTCTGATTTGTGGAAGGGGGTATATCTGATCTGTCCGATGGTTTAAATGGGGATGGATATGATCTGTTCGGTATGTGCAATGGGGATGTGATCTATCCAATCTATGGAAAGTGGAGATATGATCTATATCCAATATGTCCTATCCGATGTGCGAACCCCTCCCCTCCTAACAACGCACGCCCCGCTCGCCAAACCAACCAAGCGAAAGCGAGAGCCGTAGTTGTGTACGGCCTGACCAAGAAATTGACAAGATGGGAGTGAACCCATACGAACCACTTTTCGCTGGCAATACAATACCGTTTTTACTCTGGTGTGAACCTCAGATGGTTGGTGTACCGCCGGTTATAGAGTGGCACTTGATTGACTCGTAAACTTTAACCGCAACCGCCCATGCGAAATTTCCCGGAAAATACGCTGCAACGAGCATTTTTTGTGTGCACTCCAAAAGTATCCGCCTTGACCTTTAGGTTTGCCAGACAGCCGAACCAAGTCGCAGACACCACGAACCGCAGCAGCCTAGGCGTGACATGATGCGGAAAACAGCGCTACTGCCTGTTAACAATGCCTCGTACGTGTCGATATTTAGCAAAACAAAAAAGATACACGTATTACAATAGTTTTTGTCCTAAAAAAAGCACAGACGCAGGTGTTGTTAGGGTTCCACTGCGGCAAAAAGGGTCGAACTCTAATTCCAAGTGGTTTTGTCCCGAAAAGCGTGGATGCAGTTCTTAAGGGTTTCACTACCGCAAAGACGGCCCAACTGTTTGAAAGGGTCGACAGCATGTGACGCACAAAACAGCGCTACTACTACTACTACTGCTACTTCCACTACTGCCACTGCTGTTACTACTACTGCTGCTACGAACACTACTACTACTGCTACTGCTACCACTATTAGTGCTACTATTTATACTATTACTGTTACTGCTGCTACTGCTACCACATATACTACTACTGTTACTGCTGCTACTGCTACTGCTACTTTCTATACTACTGCTGCTGCTGCTACTCCTACTGCTACTCCTACTGCTCCCCTTTCGCCACTGCAAAAAACGCTCCAACACCAATATGAAGTGGTGTACTCCCAAAACGTGGGTTTAAGAATTGCACCCGCACTTTTTGGGGGACAAGTACTGCACTTAAACAGCCAACAATCAATGAGTGCGACAAGTACTGCACTTAAACAGGGGGGTTAAGTTCGTCGTCAGCAAGCTGTCTTGCGACTCACGGTCAACGACGACCAGGGACACCATCCGCATGAGCCCCTCCGAGTTTCGCCACCGACCGTTGCGGAGGTCTTGGTAGGTATCCGTACCCAGCAACAGCGAGAACTGCAGCCAGTGCATTCACGACATCGGATGGGCACGCACGCACACATGGGCGGCGAGAAAGCAGAGCAAGGGGGGCAGGAGGAGAACAAAAGAGCAGGAGGCGGAAGGGGAGGAGGAAGAGGAGGACGAGGGGGGGTGGGAGGAGGAGGAGGAGGAGGAGAAGGAGGAAAACGAGGACGGGGACAGCGGAGGGCGGACGGGGGGCGGGGGGCGGGGGAAGGAGAAGGAGGAGGAGGGCGAGGAAGAGTACGAGAAAGAGTACGAGAAGGAAGAGAGGGGCGGGGGGTATGGCACAAAAGAG
>MEHQ01002187.1:0-32567 GCA_008828725.1 Saccharina japonica | reverse complement strand
GAGCGTGCGCAGGAGGCGCGGGAGACACGGTTCCAGCACTACAGCTGAGCGAGGCCGTAAAGTGGCGGGATCGTAAATATCAAAATCGGTACCTGGTAAAAATGTGTGATCCCTTTAAGTCTTCATGGTCGATTTACAGGTATGATGGAAAAGGGTCGTCCTCAGCAACCCAAGGGTGCATGTCTCGGGAAACGAACGAGCAAATAAAACCTGAGCGCGAGACGAATGGCTAATTCGAGAACCAATAAGCCACCGTCGCTGCCGCCGCCGCGTCAAATAACCTTTGTGTGTACGGCATCCAAGCACCTCTGTACTGTCGAGAACCAATAAGCCACCGTCGCTGCCGCCGCCGCGTCAAATAACCTTTGTGTGTACGGCATCCAAGCACCTCTGTACTGGACGCGTCGACACAGGAAATTCACGCCTCTGCGCTCTGTTCGGCGGCCCCGACGGGTGGGGTCACTCGCGTTGTTTAGTACGGGCTCCGACCCCCAAGGTTACTCTGCCGTTAACCGTTGTTGAAAAGAGCGCAAATGCACGCCGAACACCATATCATATACTCTAATGTTTCATTTATTGGTTATCGTTCTAGCTGCATTGTCATTATCGTTTTTCTGGGTCGTGGGAGAGAGAGAGTTATATTCTCGGCCAGATACACCTATCGCAGCCTCCTGCAATATCCTATGCATCTCGCCCATACATTTGCCGTATCTCTCTCCCTAATACGATTTCAACCGGGCTCCTAACTACTACCGCCCACAGTCGTCTCGAACGACCAAGCCTCCGAATGGTACCGTACCATTCGACTCCTCCGATTTGACTCAAGCATTCAATAAAAACGATAATATAAAACAAATACGGAACCCCGGCTACTTCTACCTCTCTCCGTGCCCCTCCCCCTCCCCCTTTAAATATTTGAAATATTTATATTTTGGGTTGGCGTCGGTTGGCAACGACGCTGTAAAACACGCCTTTCACTGCGTGGGCTCGACAACCAGGGTACCGTTTTCTTTTTTCTTTTTTTTCTTTTCTTTTTGGCGGTCACCCATGCTGGCGGTCTTGTTAGATCATTTGTGCGAGGTTGATAACCTCATCTCCGCGCAAGGGGAATAATCGTATCACGTAGTGTGTATGTGGTAAGGCATCCACGAGGCAGATACGTAGTGATCCCCATTGCTGTCTCTGGAAGTGGCCACACCAGAAATTACATCAATTCATTTGAAGCTGTCGTCCATATGCAAGTTCGCCTCACAGGCGGTTCTTAGCAGGATGCAGCTCACCCTCCATGCAACTCGCCCAATACCTCACGGCGCTTCGCGCTTGGTGCAAGCATGTCTACCTGGTTGGTGAAAACCCAACGTGCTCCGTCCCGGCATTGTAGGGATGCGAGGGTTTATGGTCATACGACCACGGCCATGCATGAAAATGAAGTCCCCCCCCCCCTACCCCCGCCGAATCGACTCGACCCTCAGTTCCTTTGCTGGCGAACTTCTCACCAAGGGGGTGGGTCTTAAGTAGCACAAAACGAGGCATAGGATCAAATGGAACATATCGTACTGATTGTAAACCCAAGGTATAGGTATATATTTCGCGTGCACATGAGGGCCGAAGCACGTAGGCGGAGACAGACTACAGTGTGGTCAATATTTTCAATAAAAACTCTACAAATGCCGCGGTATATGCCACATGTGCGTCCGGCTCACGGACGGGGATGGCGGGCCTAAGGTACCGATCCAGAGTCCTCTCAGCTACGGTAGAGGGGTTACCTAAAAGTAGCTTTATTTCAGACGCTCAGAGCAACTTGCGCCGAGTGACTGTGCTATTCATTTGCAGTCTTGAACGTTCATTGTGCATTTTTTGTGGTTTTGCGATATACTAGCAACTTGCGCCGAGTGACTGTGCTATTCATTTGCAGTCTTGAACGTTCATTGTGCATTTTTTGTGGTTTTGCGATATACCCCGACATTCAGTAGCACAGCAGTACGACACCAGTTGATAATCTCTTCTTTCTGGCCAGGCTATAATTATCGTGTAAGGCAGGGTGTGTCCTACACTAGTTCAGTACGAAAGAGGTCATGTTCCTATTTTCGTCTAAAAATCCAGCCCGAAATGATCAACTGCCGAGTTCTTTAAGAGCTGTCGCGTACTGTATAGCATAACTAACTATGCCACTTTGATTGAGGTACAGAGACACTCTCCCGATTGTGACTTGACCGCTGAAGTGAAAAATTGAGGTAGCCCCCCTAGCGTACGAGCAGCAGTCCCAACTACGTCCTACTGTATACATGGCATGCACACCTGGTAAGGCAGCACGGCCGGAATATCTCGTCTGCTATACGACGTATATATATATATGCTGTACTGTCGCGCTCTAAGCCTTGGACAGGGAGCGACGACGAAAAAGAAGACACAGAACGACACAAAAAGGTCAAGCGGTTGGACGCGTGAGAGGGTCGCGGTCGTCGGTTCAACCTCGAATAAAGAGGAATAAAGCTGTTCAAGCTCTGCCCCAGAAGGGTAACCGTGTTGTTTCCCCCGGACAATCTCCCCGATACGGTGCTCGACCACGCACGTGATACTACGGGTATATCCGCGTAATTACGTACGAATTACTCGTGACTATATATAGCTTTGTCTGAAAAGTTCGTCATGTTCTGTACGTTATCCTGAACAGTGTAAAAGGCTACTGAAGTGAGCTGGGGAAATGCCCCAAATGTGACACGGCGAGGACTTATTTTCTCCGTGATCTCCTTCAGTTTTTGTGCTGGCTTATATTCCTTCCATACTCTGATGATAGGAAGGTTACTCCGGAAAGTATCACATTATTCCCAGACGGAGCATATCCGGTCACCCATACGACGGGTAATCCCGAAAGTATCAAATGATTCCCAGGCAGGCGATATCCGGTCACCCCGGTGGTCTGGTAGTTACCCGTTGGAGTTCAGGGTTCACACGTCGATGTCTGGTTTTGCATTACAAAATGGCGCCAACTGTCGAGGGCTCCTGCCGTAGTGTGGGGCAGGCGCAATTCGATTCGAGTAGGTGAGGGAAGAAAGTGCCGAACCCTTATCGCGATATAAGTGCAAGGTACGTGTCGTGGGGGAGAGGGGGGAGAAGACCCTACGCTGTAACTCCGGGATTACAGTTACGAGTAGGAGGGAGAGAGAAAGCAAGAGCGACAAAAGCAAAAAGCAAAAAGGGATGAAAACTAAATCCAAAAAAAAAAGAACGATGGGAACCATTATTGTCGTCTGTGTATTGTGACCGCGAACTTCTGTATAGCAATAGGTTATCGCGATGAATTAACGTGAGAACACAGAAAAACATCAGAGCACCAGCAGGGCAGTAACCATGCCATCCATGTCCGACCAGAGGAGGGTCAAACATTGTGGGAAAGCCCAGTGGAACACGATAAAGGTATTATGTGAGACGGGCCACTGGATCAGCGGATGCGCTGGCTCAACGGCAAGATCAAGGAATGGGTTTGGTTCCTACAGAGAGTAATGGAGAAGCCCCAGCCTCAACAAGAATTACCTGGTACACTCGTATATCGAAGAGGGGAGGGGGGGTAATTGAAGCAGCGTCCAGAGTGCAGTGGAGTGCAACAGTCTCGGCAGGTCCAAGGGTCAGATCGAGCACAGCTTATTTGCGCCCGCTCACCACAACATAAACCTATCTCTCACATTTGCTGGGTCAGTCTATCTCTGCGCGCGCGTGTTCGATGACGCTGCTCCACCTCCCGTATTTGTATGTAGCGGGGTAAATGCAAACGCACCTCTAGTAGTTGTTGTACGCACGAACTACACCGCAAGTGACTATTTCGAATGAGCGTGTATACAATCTGTAATGTCACACCTCCGTCGCTGGCGCTACCACTACTCGCGTACGTACGACTTCCCCACATGTTTTCCCCTCCCGCTGAAACTTCCGCGATCAGCAGATTACCACGCAGAGCACCCCCCCGGCGGGTGGTAAAAGGGAGGTGCTGCAGTCCCTGTCGCTGTTTTCTGTGTCCCGCTGTCCAACAACCTCTGATTGACGGCGATACCGGCAACAGCAACGGGGGCCGCAGCACCCTATCTATGTTGCCCCCCAAGGGGGTCTTCGTGGGGAGCTCTAGCCGGCTTCTCGTGGAAAGACCCATCGCCATCGCCGCAAACCTCCATCGCCAACGGGGGCAAATAGGAGGAGGCCGATCAGGATGAAGACCCGGGCGAAGGGAAGTCTGCCGCCAACCCGGTATATACGATAGGCATGGTCAGCGACAAACACGCATCGCTTCTTGAGGTAAAATCCAGTTTTACTACGCCGGCAGCCCCGCCCCCTCCCCCGCCGCCTCCCCCCCCTGCGGTCGCTCGATGAACACAGGCGTGAGGCACGGAGACGTGTGGATGCTATTGTGGCCATTCGTTTGGAGATCGGTTCCTGTCCGATGGATTTTCCATTTAAACTCAGGGTACATGTCCAACCGAGTTGTTCTCTGAAACCAATTTATGAATGCTTACCTGGAAATTGATTGAAAATATATGGCCTAGGTTTGTGCCGTGGGGCTGACATGCCCATGTACTCTACTGACTTAATTTTACTGATTTAGCAGCTTGAGCCAACGGACAGAGAAGCTTGATAGTATTGATCGACTCTCATAGTTTCCTTTGTGAGCTGAGAAAGGAGCGGGGGTGGCATCTAAGGTTTGGTCCAAACAATCGTTTTATTATCGGCCCTACACCTTAATCAAGGCTCTCCGAAAGCGCAGAGAGAGCGCTTATGTCTCGGCGCACTGATCAAGGCTGGCACTCGGAGGAGACGACACACCGAGGCATACATCTCAATAATTCAAAGACGGTTGGCATCGACGCGCATTCCTCTCCTCCAGTCTGTCTGTACGCGGGTTCGAAGAGCAACGGAGCGGAATCCTTCGCCAACTCACTTCTCCTCCAATGCTTTATGCGAGCCTGCCGACCCGCATGGACGGTCAGTAAGCTTTGAAGCGCCACACAATTTACCAATGATGTTCTCCGCATAGTAGATTCCTTCGTAGCTAACCACCCCCCCCCGACATGCCTCGGCATTGAGGGATGCAGGCTATCGTTCATACGACTACGGCCATGCATGAAAATGACAGCACCCACCCCCCCCCCCGCTCCTTCTCCATCTCACCGACGACCATTCATTGAAATCGGGCAAGTGTTTGCGGAGAGTGTCATGTGTTTCCACCAGTTGGATTTAGTTACTCGTGTTACTTCTGTGTGTGTTGTTTGTTACGTTGACCCCGGGCGTTGAGGAAATCTGGCCGCTCATAGGAGCAGTGAAGCGCATACTTGTGGGTTGATCTTGTGCCTGCTTCGACGATAATTGTCCCCACCCCCCACGCGCTGTGATTACGCGAGGGGCATGAGCGCTTGACAGGTTTCCAATCCCTTACTACAGTAGGCGTTATTTATCATTTCACCTTTTCCCAGTTTTGACATCGCCTCAGGAATTTTCGAGCCTGAATGGTTGAAGATATAGTAAGTGAGTGAGCTTTACGGTGCCGCATAAATCAACGCAGTGTCCTTCTTCGTGGAACCGGTGCTTCCCCGAATCTTCTACATTGATTTCAACTATTTGCGGCTCTTCAGAGTGGTGATAGGATACGACCCCGTTGGTGTGCCTTTGCTCTGAGGCTTAGATGGGCCCAGCCAGGGCTCCGAGAACAAGTTTTTTGTTGACACGTTCCTGCCACAGGTCAGAAATACATATACACCAGGTATCTGGAACAAGTGTTAGTGCTATTCCCCCGGTTTGCCTTTGGCCGTTCTAGTGGAAACCCCGATTTTGGCTGACTAAGTCGTGTGGGATCACGGAGCATAGTACACTCTGCCGGCGACTACTGTAGTTATATACCCAGGGTTGTTTCAAAAGTTTGTGTCCGGGCGAGGTCAATTCGGCGTGGAATCAGGGTGCCAAGTGAGAGCAGGGCCGGTAAACGGACCGACCTGTGAAATTCTCAGACAGGCTCGCACATGAAACTATAAACAGGTGATTACAAGAATAATCACGCGGGGGTACCATATTACGTGGAAGGCCTTGTTGTTGTGTGTCACAGTCGTGGTTGGGGGTATAGGGCAACAGCTGGACCCTCTGATTTTACCGCCGTCAATAACAAAAGCGTAGTTTGGGAGATGTGCAAAGCTGCTACTCGAACATGACAGTGCAACACAAGTGGGTGGTACGACAGGAAATGCTTCGTTCCCTGGCACATATAAGCCATTCTGGTAAGAGATGATAGCGGCTTCATTTCGCAATCGATTTGCAGTGTTCAACAGGCGTAAGGTATGACGCATACAATACTTGAGCATGTCCCTGATACGCCCTCCCCTTCAGACAGCGATGGAAAAATGAGAGGCACAAGAACCAGCTGTTGGTTATCTCAAGGCAAGAGACAGTGCTAACCAGCTGTCGGGCGTCTCAACCGTCCGAATCGGTATATATAAGTCATGTGAGTAGTATGCATCAGGTATGCCATCGAGGTACCTACTCCACCCGAGCTGCAAGAAGATGACATACCATTTTATATATTATACGCAGATATATCTCATCATTATTCGTATACCAGGTACAAGGGATTATGTATGTATCCTACAGTACTCTCCTGTTACATGCATGCCACGCACCGTACATCAGGTATAAATCAACAAACAAAAGCCAACCACACACCGTTATCGTACAGATGCCCGTATACACCAGATAATATGTTACTCTCAACTGAGACAAACAAAGTGCCCTGTTCCTTGTGCGTCTCGACTAACCGTCGCCGTGTGCCCCCACCACCTATATATATAGAAAGCGATGCACCCCATATCTACGTTCTCTGAATTCACGTGTCCTGCTCTTCGCGTCTCTCGGCTAACCGTTGCTGTGTGCTCCCACCACCTATCGCAAACGATAACGAGCAGACCAGCACCCCATTTATATGCTATCTAAACTCACGTGTCCTGTTCCTTGTGTCTCTCAATCAACCACCGCCGTTTGCTCCCACCACCTATCCAACACGATCACGAGCAGACCAAGCACCCCAAGTCTACGTTCTCTGAACCTACGTGCTCTGCCCCTTGCGTCTCTCGACTCTAACCGTTGCCGTGTACTCCCACCGTCTATCGAAAGCGATACTAGCAGACCAGCACCTCATGTTTACGTTCTCTGAACCCACGTGTCCTGTTCCTTGCGTCTCTCGACTAACCGTTGCCGTGTTCTCCCACCATCTGTCGGAAATAATAACGAGCAGACCAGCACCCCATGTCTACGTTGTCTGAACCCACGTACCCTGGTTCTTACGTCTCTCGACTAGCCATTGTCGTGTGCTCCCACCACCTATCGAAAGTGATCACGAGGAAACCAGCACCCCATGTCTACGATATTTGAACTCGCGTGTCCTGTTCCTTGCATCTCTCGACTCTATCCGTTTCCGTGTGCTCCCACCACCTATCCCCCAAGCAATCACGAGCAGACCAGCACCCCATACCCACGTTCACAATTGCGGTAGTCTACAGCAAGAAACAGAGTCGTAGCAGTAGTCCTCTTGGAACGCGGCCACCGTCTAGCCTGCATCCATGCACCCATCTAGGCCATCCCTTCACGCACCCCTTGCCGTCGAGGAAGCCAAAACTGTAGGAAAATCAGACCAGTCACTGGGTGTGATCAACCACACCCGCCCTTGTGCCCCTCACCTCCCACAAACAAAAATACGATCTCCCAGTGATTTTCCGACATCAACCCCTCCCGTCCCGTCACCTACCTAAGGTCGTCGGGGATGGCTACCTAACGGGAGCTGTGGATACCAGGAGATGCATTATTGCAACGGAAGAAACAAAAACATAACGAACCCTGTGTGTCTTTCAGGCACCCATGTTCCCCGTTTCGTCCACCTACCCGAGTTCGTCGGGAAAGGAAGCTAGAACGGAGAAGATGGGTGCACGAAAGTTCACTAAGGTACATAAACCATGGACTAGGAAGTGTCCACGAGGCAGAGCTTGCGACATGCCATGCGCAAGCCCTCCCTATATGCTGTACCTCATAGACGGACCATATGGGGCGTTCCCGCCGCTCTTCTCTGGTCCTTTGGGGCTTTGAAGGGCGTTCTCGCCCTTCTTCTCTGGATCTCCAGGGCTTTGAAGGACGTTCTCGTCCTTCTTCTCTGGGCCTCCGGGGCTTCGAAGGGCGGACAAGCGGGAGCATGAGGCTCGTATCGAGGCCATCCTACGATGCTGCCTTGAGGGGTGTGATCATGCGCACGGTGCCTGCTCTCGTACGCCAACAAACTAGCTCAAAAGACAGTAACACGGTAAACACGCCCCCTGATGTGCAATTCGGCACAGGAAACAAAACATTTCAAGGACTGCGGCGTAGAGACTACGAAGACCTAACAATATTTCCTTGACCTCTATCAAACAACGTGGTGTATGCTATTGCACAACGTCGACGATACGTTGAGCAAATCTACTCACCAAACGATGATAGGTCATCCCACGGAAAAGAAAGCGACACTAGAACCGCAGAACTCTACCGCAGGTACAAGGTAAACTAGAACCAGCGTGCTTCTTCCACTACACCACACCCCCATGGTTCTTCTGTAGAGCCTCGATCACGAATAGCCTACGGTAAGATAATAATGAAACAAAAACAGGCGCGCGCAGTAAATGATGGCGCTGGCCTTTCGTAAGGCGTATCTTGAGCAAACTAAACCGCCAGCCTCCGCGTCCCCGGGAACAATATCTAACCAAGGAATCCAACCCGACAGTGAACGCCAAACGGACAGACAAGTGACAGCGCACTGTACCAACTTGCCTTATCTATGATACTGTGCTTCCCGACCATAAATATGGTACTGTGTCGCCCAACCCTATGCAAAGTACTGCACCACCCTACAGTATGCATGGTACTGTACCCATACTATATATATGGTACAAGCTTGGTACCCGCCGAATAATACCAGCTGTGCTAAAGCCTGCAGCGCACTGAGACACGATAATACACATTCGACAGTCACCCATGTTTTAAGACAACGAAATACCTAAACCAGGTCAGGTAAATGATTTACACTTACTTAAAACGGGTCTGGTAATCGTTACTACTTGTAATAACGGAAAGCGTGTTAGATAAGTGACTCTAACCAGGGCGCCCTTCGATAAACAAACCCTGAGCGAAATTGAATCTGACCTTCTTTTGTCAGTACGTATATAGCATACTCCGTATTGTACTCGTGAGGGGGGGGGGGACTTGATCTCCGAAACTTGAAAAATACAATGTTGTGCATAGTGTACAACCAAATGTACTCTAATAGAAAACGAAAAAAACAAAACCCAGTTCCTGCATCCGATGAAGGCAGTCGCCTTTCTGCTGGGACGGATGGCCTTTTGGTTACTTCAGTCCCTCCCGAGCACTCTCAACAGTGTCTCGAGAACCTGAATCACTGGTGGAACCTTCCAACACGCAGCCTAGACCTTGGAAACAGTCTGGGCATGCTAGACTACCAGCCTCTCTCTCTCACACAAAACGTCCCCCGAACCTGGTATATGACTGTCGACATAACATCCCTCGAACCCCATCGATCATCAACCCAACAGTGTCTCGAGAACCTGAATCACTGGCGGCACCTTCCAACACGCAGCCTAGACCTTGGAAACAGTTTGTGCATGCTAGACTACCAGCCTCTCTCTCACACAAAACGTCTCCCGAACCTGGTATATGACTGTCGACATAACATCCCTCGAACCCCATCGATCATCAACCAATGTCACAACAACACCTGCTACGTGACCCTACGCCAGCCAACAAACAGATACTGCTTGGGATCCGTCGAGCAGCACGGCAACTATTTCCTACCCCATAACGTCTCCCGAACCTGGTATATGACTGTCGACATAACATCCCTCGAACCCCATCGATCATCAACCAATATCACAACAACACCTGCTACGTGATCCTACGCCAGCCAACAAACAGATACTGCTTGAGATCCGTCGAGTGCACGGCAATTATTTCCTACCCCACATGTCGCCAGCACCGGTAGGCCCCTCTGCCCTCCGATGATTTCGGTGACGCGACACGAAGTCTTCGTTCAGAACATCATTCGGCGCGGGCCACCGGTCTTCACCGCGTTCCTCGACCTGCAGACGACAAAGAAAGCAGGCTAAATTTAAATATCGAGAGCCAGGCTGTGCCGTACGCCATAGAGTCATGGAAGAATAGCGCGACCGTTGCCGCCATAGGCCTTGTTTCGGGGGGAAACATAATGCTGTCGTTGTATCATCTTCTGTCTAGCTTCACTCCGGACAGGCATTTGTGTTGACAGCGATACGTCGACACCATGGCGTGGTCGTCATTCAAGTCAGAGAGTGAAAACACACAAAACAAAAAATGTAGTGTGGTACTGTGGACCGAAGCTTCATGAGCAGGGTGAGACGTCCACTGTCCCAAACTGATGAGGGTTGATGTTAATGGTTTAGGAAGTTGAAGTCTCTCACGAGCTGACCGGACGAACTATTGCCGGGTTCAACGTTTGAGTAGGCGTGGATGTATTGCTGTCTACCCCCCTCAGCAGAAACACAGTTGTATGGGGATAGCTAGCCGGACGAAGATCAAGAGATCATCGTGAACGCGCGTATGAAATGGCCATGGTTTATACTAATCCTCGACTATAAGTATGGGGACCGAGATCTGCCAGCGCGTTTCGGCCGCGAAAGTGATATACAACTGCCGCCCAGCTATCGCTCATTCATCTAAAAACCTAAACCTTCCCATCAAAAGCCACCCCCCCGTCAACAAGCAGTCTAATAATGCCAACAAATACGGGAAAACCCCCACCCCTCTCCCCCCCAACCCCCATGCCTTCACTTGCAACGGACTTACTTATTCTGCGACGCAACCGTGACCCTTGTGCAAACAGACTCTCGGCTGGCGGTAGCAGTGGTCTTGCTCTTTTTCTGTCGCGTAGAGGTCCGGCTCGACGGGTGTGCGCTAGAGGCAGCGCCTGCAGAAGCACCGGCGGTCGGCTGGCTGCGGGTGGAGCGCCGGCTGCGAGTGGAGACGCGGCCCCCGGTGCGTGCAGTAGATGCAACGCCTCCAGACGAAGCGGTGGTGGTGGTGGTGGGCATCCTGTGGTGGCACAATTGTGTTCGTTCACAAGGATAGGACCGGGGTGAGATATGTTTCAAACGGAGATACTGTTGATGTGGAATGGGGGCGCCAATGCTGTCGATTAGGGGACCATATATTCCAGGTAGCCAGACGAACAATGTGACGGTGTAGGGGATAGGGGTTGCAGTTAGTGTTTGCCTTCTGAGGAAATATTTTATGATATGACCGCTTGACCTCCTCAAATAACCCAACCGCCGGTTAGAGTATAATACTCACACTAGACTATTACGGGGGACCATAGTAAATAGGACCAAACATTGTTAGAAAAGATCCTATTTACTATGGTATGGTCCCCCCATCATAGTGAATTATGTTTTAAGCTACGTAGCGCGTATAGATTCCTTGATCGGGTTGCTGGAACAAGCTTCTTCTTGGCAGTCGTGTTTCGGGTGTAAGAGGTATTGAGGTCATGTGAGGAGCTCAGAGAATAAGCCACCACCCCTACCGGGGCATTGGTGAGACAGGTGGGACACTGTCAAACGATTAATTCGAGCCCGTGTTATATTGACACTCTGACGTCATTATCTCACCACTCCATCGAAAGCCAAGGTAGCAGCATTAGCGACACAGTAAAACATTCACCGTGTGCATCCCGTTCACCCAGTCTTAATAAAAACATGCCCAGCTGTCCCCTACAGCGAACATTGACACCAAGCGCACACACCTGATTCTCCCAGCACCCTCCACTAACCACAACGACGATCGCTCACGTACTCCGTCAAGCACGTAGGAAGGATAATACTTGTATCACGTTCAACACTATTCAAAGTATATCCCTAGGGTATTCAACTATGAACGGTAGCAATCTAACGGCAGTTACTACCCCAGCGCTTCTCACCCGCTGACGTTGGTCCTGTTCCGAGTCCTTTGTCGCATGTTCCCTCCAACCGATGCACGTGTCGTGGGGGCCTCCGCGCGTGATACACTTTCCACAGGGTCCCCCGCAGGGGCCGCCATACGTTCCGGCGAAGAGGCTTCAACGGGCAAGACAGGCGTGTTCGTCGCGGGCGTGATCGAGACCTCTGTAGGTGTCGTTCGTGGTTCCATGTCAATCAACGCGGCAGCGCTAGTCGCGAGGCTGGTATCTTCTTCTTCGGTAGTGTTCGACGACGTAACGACTGCCGGTGCCGAGGAGGCCGCCGTCGCCGGCGTGATCGAAATCTCTGTGGGCGTCGTTCGTGGCTCCATGCCAACAAACGCGTCAGTGCTAGTCGCGGGGCTCGTATCTTCGTCTTCATTAGGGCTTGACGACACAACGACTGCTGGCGCCGAGGAAGCTGCCGTCGCCGGCGTGATCAAGGTCGCTGCGGGGGTCGTTCGTGGTTCCACGGCAATCAACGCGGCAGCGCTAGCCGCGGGGCTGGTCGTTCCGTCATCGGTGTTCCTTGACGGCGCAACCACGGCTGGCGTCGGGGATACCGCTCTCGTGGAGCGTGAGGGCGACTCCTTGGTGTCCTGTTCATAGGAGGAGGGCTGCTCTTCCGCCCGTTTTCTCCAAATGCTGGACAGAAGCGATTGAGCCCTGGCCACCGAATCGCTAGGCTTGCCCCGCACGTCTTCGTCGTGTGTTGGCGCTTGCTGCGCCCGTGCTGTCGCCGCCTCTGGCATGAGCCCCGGACGAGGGACGAGAGGCGCAAGCCGCTTGGCCAACACGTCGATAATCCGCTGCTTCTGCCGGTTGTCTTTGATCAGGTCCTTGCGCTCGGCATTGATACCCTTCACCATCGTCAGCAGTCGGTCGATTAGAGAAGCCTGAGACAAGTAACCGACCGGGAAACAGGGAACGAGTAAACGATGAATGGGGCAGGTATTTGCACTGAAAATGTGATGAACGCGCGCATGATTATCGTCAAAGATACAACCCGTTCGACATCACGACACCCGGCAGGTCTAACCCCAAGCATTAGTTTCAACACTACTTGTATGTAGAGCAGTGTTGCTCGTGTAGCGCTGATGGATGATGCTCGTAACACAGTAGAGCACCTACAGCAGTACCAATCACGCCTACCATAGTAATAGCAAGGAATGAAAATGCTGACCCAGGCTGGGTATCTTACTGCAGCTATCAAAGGGTGCGTCTATACTGTTAATGAATTGAAGTCCGTATAATGGCTTCCAAGGTTCGAATGTTTCTTGCAAACTAACGCCTAGCATTTCTTAATGTGCCGGCTGTTTTGTAGTACAGTAGTCGTAGTAGGTGTCGCGGTTTGATTACGGGATTTTCTCTCGATACAGAACGCTCTCGGACCACTTTTCTAGTGGCCACGAGACAGAAAGCAAGGGCAAAGCGCGTGGGTGCCTGCAGTACTGCCGACACAAAGGGTATGGCATTTTGCACGGCACCTACAACGATGGGTATACCGTCTCCTGCGTCTAGGTATAGCACTTGACTCGCAACGAAACTAGTATTATTGCGGTAACCACACAGCTGTACCAACTGTGATAATACCTGGTAAACATTAACGCAAGGAGTTGTGCGAGTACAACACACGTGATGCATGCTATGCTACTACACATGCACGCGGCGCTCACGCCCTTCAGGACAGACGATGAGGCCACACTTGCTTGTTCTGTCGCTACGTGTACAGTAGGTCCCGCAGTATCAAAAAATAGAAACCGTTATTTCTACACGTCAACGTCTAGCACGCCCACTATTGTTTCTGGTTATTCGTCCTATACTGTACAGGTATAATATAGCTACAAGCTTTGTGGTCACGTACTGTTATTGCAGAGAAAGGTGTGGACATTTTACCTTGCAAATTCAGTAACGAAATTTGACACTGCAATGCCATGCGGACGTACAGAATACGAAAAGCGCAACAGCGCAAGTGAGATAGGCGCAATACAGGAGACAAAAAAAACAATACGAAGAAAAAGAAAGAAACAAAACAGATACCAGAGAGGAGCAGGAAACCAAAAAAACAAACGAAACAAGAGTATATTTGGTACACCAGTATGTACCTTGTTCTGCAAAATGAGGCAGACTGTCTATATGTTGTATACTGATAGTATGTGATACCAGGTTACCAGTCCTTTGCAAAAGTACACAGAGTGTGTACCTGTTCTGTAAGATGAAACAGACTGTATATATGTTTTATACTGATAATGTATGATACCTGCTTACCAGCAGTACTTGGCCAAATCAGAAATACGACAAGCGGTGGAATCTCTGCGTCCGCGTCTCTTGCTTGGATGGGCTACGAGACTCTGTCAGTGTTTCCATGCAGTGAGAGCATAGTTTGGGGCCGCCTGCATTCCCTACAGTATACATCTATCAATCTACACCAGGGTGCCTGCCGTCTGCCAGATCACATCTCGACATATGATATCCTCCCGGCTGGATGCGTGCTATTTGCCTTACAGGGGTAGCTGCTTATTATTACCATGACGCTCCTGACTGGAACAGCCTTTTACCTTTGTCTCGCCAAAACGCTGGCAGAACTAAACCATGTCGACCAATCTCATGGCCTCCAACGAATTTCATTGGAAATAGGAACGGCTCTCCAACCATATTGAATATTGAATATTGGACGCATGCTACGGTAGAGGTACACCATTTTGTTCCTGCTGAGATTGGTCACTTGATTATAGTATAGGAGCTCTGTACCTCACACAAAAACTTAATTTTGGGAAGAACAGAAAAGTGCCATCCGATGAACAATCCCATGGCTGAAGCATATAACGAAACATATAGCCATCACAAGAATGAAAATTCTTGACAGTTTTTTGTCAAGGAGCCCCGTCATTCCGTAAACGTATTCAGCCAAAAAAAGGTATACCTCTACCTCTATCGTAACACGCGCCTTTATTATTGGGTACAGTCAGTAGTTCCTCAGAAAATGCTAATCATAAGCACAAAAGTACCCTAGCCAATACCTCCCATCGCCCCGGTAGAGTAGTGGTCAGCTTCAAAGACTACTATCATTGGTAACCAAGATCAAATCCCACCGTGGTGAGAGATTTTGTTTTTATTTGAAAAAACAAAAGGAACCAATTGCTGAGAGCGCCTTCGTGGCGTGGGTAGGCGGAATCCGACGCAAGTCGACGAGGGAAGAAAGTGCTGAAATCTTCTCGCGATAAAAATGCAAGGCAAGAACCGTAGTGGGGGAGGAGGGAGAAGAGCCTACTTTGTGGATCTGAGTTACGACTAGGAAGGAGAGAGAGAGGAAGGGCAAAGATAATAGATGGGATAGAAAAAACAAAATAGGTGCTACCCTGTACCTCGATCGTAGCACGACTCGCTGCTCATCTTGATAGCATATTACTGCTTGTAGTGATGGCATCTTGCATACTATCTGTAGTAGGTGTGAACAACAGTATTCGGAAGAGTCCCTCTTGCCACCATGTACGTGTAAAGCAGTACAGCAAACAGTAGCGTGAATAGTAGCCCTACTACTCTACATTACCGGGCAGTACATTTTCATATCAGAATCGTGCACGACCGTTGATTAGTTGATTGGTTGATTGATTGAATGATTGGTCGATTGGTTGTATGAATACGGTACGGCATCAAGCAGCAATATGCGATACAGAGAGCAAGATACTGATGATGCTGTGTGTTTCATCACATGCTCCGAAGTATACTATAGTCTTAGAGGGCATAAAGGGCGCCTGACCTTGAATTGATAGCGTCTTTGTCTACAAACGAAACAAAACTCCAAACTCCCTGGCTGGTGCGATATGTAAGATCAAAACGACGCGAGTCTTGCCCCGAGGTGGCTGGCGATGGCTAAGGAGCAGAGAGTGGCCATCATAAAGCATATCATAAATATGTCACCCCAGAGTCAAACGCGATTGCGATTTATCATCCATTCTCAATGTCTGACGAGCTTCCCCCCAGATATGTTTATAGCGAGACTCAGATTATTGTTGACGGATTTCTTACAACGGTGGGGGTGCACAAGCAGCGCGAAACTTTGGGCTATGACCCTCCAAAACAAAAATCGGCTGGTCGTTTCGTCCTCGGTGTTGCTTGACGGCGCAAAGACGGCTGGCGTCGGGGATGCCGCCCTCGCGGTGCGTGGGGGCGACTCCTCGGTCACCTCTTCATAGAGTGAGAGCTGCCTTTCCGACCGTTGGCTACGAATGTCGTGCAGAAGCGATTGGGCCCTGGCCACCGAATCGCTAGGCTTGGCCCGCAAGCATTAATAGTGCGGGACAAGCCTAGGGATTCGGTGGCCAGGGCGCAATCACTTCTGCGCGACATTCGCACCAAACGGTCGGAAGGGCAGCTCTCACCCCATGAAGAGGAGACCAAGGAGTCGCCCCCACGCACCGCGAGGGCGGCATCCCCGACGCCAGCAGTCGTTGCGGTCCTTTTTGTAGAGGGTCATAGACCATAGGCGCGAAACAAGATGTCTGATATGTTCTGATTGTGCCTTTGTATGGGGTATGGATCCACTCCAGAGTTCTTGGAGCCTGATCTGTGACCACGAGATAGGTGTTCGCTATGAAAAAAACATAACAACAACTGTCACTGCTGGTTGTAGGGCCATAGCTACCTGGTCTGTGATACACGAGAGGGTGGGTACCAACCCAGTCAGGTGGAGATCGATTGAAGGTCAACACATCCACACGCCAAACAAATATGTCGTGGTTTGGGATGCAGAGCGCACGGCTATTGTGTACAGTTTAGTGCTGTACCGGCCAGCTCATAAGAACCGAAGCTCGCAAGAAACTCAAACTAATACAAATTAAGTCAAATGAGAAAGCTCTCAGCATACATAGTCAGCGTCTAGGCTTTACGAAAGCTGACCCCCTCTTGCTGTGGCTGGCTTGGACCCAAGACGTTCATTGGTGCACTACTGCTGTAGGAACCACGTCTTCTCGGGGACCAAGATCGAAACGTGCAGCTGGCTTTTGCGCGTACCCAGAATAAGAAATTCAGCCTGAGAGCCCGATTTCACGTTTCTTGTGAGGGGCCGGTACTGTACACCAATCGGTCACAGGCAATATGTACATCTCTACAGCAGTTAGCTTCTTTACCTGGTAGTGCACAGTTGCACGGAGATCGTCGGGAGTAGCATCTGGGCCCAGAGTGCCGATAATGTCCAGTCGCAGCTCCTGGTCCAACGCAGGCACGCGCCCCTCCTCTTGTTCCTCCTCCTCCTCATCCTCCCGCTCCTCTTCCTCCTCCTCTCCCTCCTCCTCCTCCTCCTCCCATCCACCCTTCTCCCCCTTCGTCTCTTCCTCCTCCCGCGGCTCCCTTTCACCTTTCGTCTCCTCGTGCCCCGTCTCCCTCTCCCCCTTCGTCTCCTCCTCCCCGTTCGTCTCTTCCACTCCTATCCTCTCTTCCTTCTGCTCCTCATCCTCCGGTGCGTACCTGGGCAGAGCGTCCCACCGGGTCGCCCACGGCAACACCCGGGGGGTGCTAGCCTCGCTGCCGTTGCTGGTGATGCTGTACAGGACCTCCTGCTGGGGCAGTCATCGGCGTCATTCAGTGGGATGGGAATATATGTTTCAAAAATGGGGTGGCGCATTGCTGTACATACGTGCGCACGAGCAGCGGAGCGGTAGCGAGAAAGGTGTGGTGTCTGAAACTGACACCACCAACATACGATTGACGGGGAAAGGGTGAGCCCACGCTTTGCTGTTCTTGGCGTATATAGAGACAGAGACGCCGACTGAACCCACCTTCGCTAGGCTTCCCTGTCTTTCGTTGGGACAGGTGTTACTACTCTCGGGATGCGCTTGCCCTGACCTCGGCAAAAACTAAAAACAGGTGCTCTACGTGAAGCGAGCGACGCTTTCAAACACGCATGCAAAAAGAGATCAGACTCCAAGAATGTGTGGGCGTGATGATGATGATGATGATGATGATGTTCTCACATTAAATTAGCTACTGCAGTTGTCCTGAAAGCTCGCCCGTGGTCGTCAAGCAGATGAAACAACAAAAACAAGCCTGTCGATGGTGGTGAGATTATTGTTGGGCTCAAAAATGGCCAGTCGATTTGACCATCGAATCTGCACCGAGTCATGACGACTGTGATGCCCCGCTTCGCGCTGATGGGCGCTGCTGCGGCCATCCGCTCTGGGCAAAAGACGACTGCCCGTGAGCAAGGATCAAGCACGAGCAAGTTCGTATATGGGTCTCTTCCGATTCTCCCGCCCAAACCACGCGGGGTGGCATCATGCGCAGTCCGCAAGAAAAATGAACTGCCGAAACTAAACAATGAATTGATTGAATCAAACTCGACAACAGCTGCCAGCCCAACTCTCACATCGTCGCATCCAGCCTCTTGCAATATCCTCCCATCATCAACGATGGTTGGCATGGTTGTTGCGCGGATGTCGCTTGATGACTTGATGCCAGATGCAAGCCTTGAATTTGTGGTTTCCGGTTGCGTGCCTCCTGTCTGTTCTACAACCAAGTAGTTTAGCGGGTCTCCACAAAACTAGCGGCATGTTTCCAAATCACGGTACTGTAGTATCACAACTCACATCTCACACGCCGCTCCAAGAACAAACACGCGGGCGATGTTAACTCCAAGATTCGGAGCTTGCAAGCAGCACATAATTGCGTGCTCGTGGGGCAATTTGGGGTGCCCTGGGTCAACCGCCAGGTATCCTGTCCGGCATACGTGGGAAGTGGCTCCGTTCTGCCTCGGGGTCGGCTCTTCAAGAGGGGCTCGTTCAAGCGACGAGGTACGAAAAAGTGTACATATCGTATACAGTACGAGTCCAGATTCACATTTCACGTGTACGTACTTGTTCCTCCTGTGGCTGGAATCTGGAAATAATCTGGAAATTGAAATCTGAATCTCCACCTCCTGTCGTATTGTGTTATATGTATGTCGCATGCAGGTACGCACACGGTACTTCATTCATACGGAAATATGAGAACCGCCAGACGGCCCAGCCACGAGGAAAATGTCCGGAACAACAAGCTCTATACGATACAAGACCGCATGACTATGGACGAGCTGACGGGATGCAACCGGAGATAGGGGTGTGCGGTGTACGTGGGGCTACTGTTGTACCTGAGGCCACCCCAAGCGCGAGGTTTCGCCAAACGGGAACAACGGCTGTCCCCCCGGCACGACGCACGTAAACTTACTTCCCTCCAAAGCGACCTACCAGACAATGTGCCCTCGCTCTTACCATCACACTGCTTTCGTAAACTGCCTTCTCGCCAAAGCCATCCACCACAATCCTGTAGCATCACACAAACTCCGTCGCCCTTCTCGGTCTATGAATTGCATTTTGCTGGTGGCATCGCGGAATCGGCATACGACTCTGTCGTATATATGTGGTGTGCGTCGTGGTCCCGCATGAATGTCAATCGGGTATCGACAAGGTATAACGTGAGCATGAAATATCGCGGGACATCGTTTCATCACGAATGAATGAGTACGGTCAGAAAGTGTCATCTTAGATTGCCCGGAGCATGCAGCAATAAACCGGTACGATTCGGCTGCCCGTGGTTCATTTTTGTTATGGTTGAAAGTCACATCTATGTGTAGTGGCTTACCACCGTCGGACTCCTCCGGGCGGGATTCAGGCACCACGGGACTCAGAAGGATAATGTGTGCGGGATCTAGCCACGACGGGACTCGGCGGGATTGTTTGTGCGGGATCCGGCCACCGCGGTACTCCCCGGGATACGATCCAGCCACGACGGGAGTAAACGGGATTACTTGTGCGGGATCCGCGTACCGCGGTATTGCACGGGGTTTGTGTGTACGGCATCCAAGCACCTCTCTCTGTACTGGACGCGTCTGCATAGGTAATTAACGGCACTGCACTGTGTTCGACGACCACGAAAGTGATATAGACCACACGTGCTGTTTTGTACGGACTCCGACCCCCAAGGTTACTCTGCCGTTAACCGTTGTTGAAAAGAGCGCAATTGCGCGCCGAACGCCATATTATATCCTCTAAGGTTTCAGCTCTCTAACCAAACTGTCCCGATATCCAGTATCAGTGCGTAATATGAAGTACGCCCTTTAGTACTGCACCGTACAGACACATAAATATGACTTTAGTTCCAAGTGTTTTGTCCCCACAGCGTGAGTGCTGCAGTCCATGACGGATTAAGGGGCATACGGCATTCTCCGCCTGGCTAAATCGAAACTCCAACTTCCCTCGACAAGCGACAACAAAAAACAAGTAAGTCTTGCTCATCAGAGAATATTAACCAGTCGCCTCTCTCCTTTCTCGAAATAAAAGTGCAAAGGTTTCTTCTGGTTTTTCACGGCGTTCCACTGCAGAGAGGGGTAAGTTCTTATACTGTACCACTGGTAAAACAAATCCTTACGTCACTGGGAATTGCACTATTTTATAACAGGTACCGGGCTTACTTTACTACACTACTACTACTGTACTACTGTTACAATGTAGCGCATTGTTTTATTTGAACACAATATGAACGTAAAAAATAAAGGCAAAACAAATAGAACCCGCAACCTTGCGGTTGTGTGTACTAGGCTGATTCCAGCGGATACCAGATATGATTTCTACGCTTTTTATGATAGTTCATTTTGCGGGGGGCGATTAGCGTTCACGTGTCAGCGGGATTTGGGACTTGGCGTTACTCCATTCACGGGATTCGGAACATCGTTAACTTTGTGGGACGTGATTTGTGGGGAACGGGGTGTACGGGGTTTTGTGTGGGACTTGTTTGTGCACAAACGGGATATATATATTCACTTTTCCATGGCGGGGTAACGGGATATACGCCTGTGTGCGCTGTACACGTTTGTACGGTAGCGGGATTTCACATTTATCACACGGCCACGGGATAATCCCGGACCCCGCACAAAACCGCGGGAAAAATCCCGAGGCATGAAAAAAATTGCGAATATCTTAGCATGTACCTACTGTACCTGGAATATATTAGCAGGCACCGGCGGTTACTCACGCACACTCCCGCGATACGTATGCTCTTGTGGGTTGCCTTTTGTCTCTGCAACCCGTTCAAATTACCGTGTGCACCTGTGGGTCATGTACATGACACACAGACGTGTAAAGTCTCGAAGATCATTTCATTGCGCTGTTGGTATATGCGCGCGTACGGTGCCGGCCGTACACCAGAAACCACAGCACGACGGCGACGTGGGAGCAAGGGGCGCCCAGAACAAAGACGAACGCACAGACTGAGCGCCCACTATACAATAGACAACCGTAAAGTAAGTACAGGTGCTCACAACCGTGTCGCAGATTATAATCATTTGAGTGTGGGACAAAAAGACACCATCATTCGATGCGACACTGCCGAGTGTGAAGGTGTTTCCTACTGAGCTATAGGGATATATTACCTAGCGCAGGGTGATACATTCAAACCTCTCCGTCACTCTGAACGGCGGGATACTTGGGACGTAACGGCCGTACGTCGACCTATATCCGCTTCGTTGCAATATCTGGGGGGGCAGGGAGGTACGCTTTCAGGGACGCGCGCGCAAGCTTTTCTAGAAATGAAACGTTCTTTTTGAGACTTGAACCTGTGTGTCCTCGACGTTGTCAAATGTGAAGGTTTTAACTCCTGAGCTATAGTATAGGGGTAAAATATCGACCAATTATCCAGCCCAGGGTAATCCCTCTATCACGAGAGCACTATTATTGTAGACCAATACACGTGCCTTGAAGCGAGCAAGAGCAGGGGGGGGGTAACATACTACCTGGTATAGAAACAGGGGCGGCATCATGGACATCCGTTGCAACTGCATATACAGGTAAAGTATATACCTCTAGACACGGGTTCACACCCCAAGTCGATCGGGAAAATAGTTGGCATCGGCGAACAAAGGACCAGAGGTAAAACAAGAAGAGCATGCTGCGACAAAGACAGACCAGTTTGGCCAAAAGGTTTCTGAATGACTGGGTACCTTGTCTAAGGAGCTACAGTTCGTATGCTAACTCCCCAATTGGTGGAATGCTATTTGTGTTCTGCGACACGCAACTCTAAGGCCTGGGATTGTACACCCTATATTTGAGGTACAGTAAGTTTGGGTGGGAGAACTGACGAGGTGGAGATATCAGAAGATCAGACCCCGATCCAGTGGTCAACAGATAGTAGAAGAGAACAAGAGAACAAGAAAGTTATGGGTCGGAGCGCTGACTGGGGCAGGTCGCCTCAACAAACCCAATCCTTACTTTAAATGGCCGACGAGGGCCCAAACGAGTACTACAGTACGAGTATAGTTCGCAATATTTATCGAAGTCCATACCTGGGTGGGGTACAGAGCTCCTCAAGCGAAGGGTTGCAGAAGCACTGCTGTGTGCCCGCACCACTACACCACAGCATGTGCCAACACTACTGCTTTCCGCACTTACCTTAGCCCACCAAGACAAAGAAACAAATCAAAACGATCAATAGAAGCAAGTTATCTGCCAAAGTTAAGGTTCCTCTGCCGAAGTTAAGGTCGGTGTGACCAAGAGGACGGGTGCAGCTTATCAGCACTCGCTAAGGTCGAGACGGCAGAGCTCGTCGACGTCCGCGCACAAGACGCCGCGGGTATATATGTATATAAACATATATATATATATATATGTATACGGGTTGCACAGCGAAGAAACCCCACCAACATATAGTCGTCTCCACTTGACGAGTCTTTTCGATGCCTCGTTTGTCCAGACGCAAATGAGTTTGATGAGGTCTTTTTGGAAGAAGAATTTGCGAAACTTCGACGACGAGGGCGACGCGCTAACGCGACAGGCAGCGACACCACGTACTCGTAAACCTGCCGTAATCAACAGATTGTCGATGCTCAACCTACAGTAGCAACCTAGGCGAGGAAAAATAGTGTAAATAAAACTAAAAATAAACCCGGCCGGAAGCAACAGGCTTGGGGTACGAGCAGGGGCCAAACAGAAAACGCGCCACCATTCGGTGCTGTATACCGGAGACTCATAATACACGAACTGTACGGCACGAATTATCCTCGTTAGCACTGATAAAATCAAAAACCAGGCCACAGCAAGCAGGGGGGGAAACAAACACGGTCAAGAAAGCTTCAAAACCCAGCCACAGCAGGGCAGCAGGGGAAAAAAACGAACGCAAGAAAGCTAGCTCTTCGGAAAAGAAAAACACCCCTAATTAACGGCGAACCCGGCGGCAGATATGCGTCCTGCACTTCTCCTGCGAGCCGCCGCCGCAGATACATGCTACGGTAGAGGTGCACACCATGTTAATTTTTTCGAGGTTACTCACTTCAGGGGCTCTATACTAATGTCAAGTCATCAATGACTTTAGAGGAAAAAATATGTGCTATGAATACACATACCTGATGAACAACCACATGGCCTAACTGTGCAAGGAAAAATGTGTTTACACAAGAATGAAAGACCGACGATTTTGGCTGAAGGATCTCAACCATCCAGAAAAAAACTCAGATAAAACGTGCTACCTCAGCCCTAGCACGGGTCCGCAGCCGTCCCTACCCCGACCGCCACATTTAGCGCCGCCGCCCCCGCGGCAATACACCATGGCGTCGAGAATGGCTCGGCTGCTTCCATGAGCGCCCTGTCTAGATCTATGGACGACCATTTATTGAAATTGGGCACTTGTTCGCCAGACGTGTGATGCGTTTCCGCCTTCGGATTTAGTTACAAGTGTTATGAGTTTCGTGTTATTGCCCCCCAACCCCCCCCCCCCTATAAATATATGATATATTTATAGGTTGGGTTGGCGTCGGTTGGCAACGACGCTGTAAAACACGCCACTCGCTGCGTGAGCTATACAACCAGGGTGCCGTTTTTGTTTTGTTATTGGCGGTCACCAAAGCTGGCGGTCGAGTAGATCATTTGTGCGAGGTGGATAACCTTTGCTCCGCACAAGGGGAATGGTCGTATCACGTAGTGTTAATATGGTAAGGCATCCGCGAGGCAGTTACATAGTAAAACCCATTGCTGTCTCCGGAAGTGGCCACACCAGAAATTAAATTAACTCATTGAAGCTGTCGTCCATATGCAAGTCCGCCTCAGAGGCGGTTCTTAGCAGGACGCAGCTCACCCTCCATGCGACTCGCCCAATACCTCACGGCGCTTCGCGCTTGGTGCAAGCAATGTCTGCCTGGTTGGTGAAAGCCCAACGTGCTCCGTCCCGGCATTGTAGGGATGCGAGGGTCTATGGCCATATGACTACGGCCGTGCACGACATGAGTACACCCCCCCCCTATATTATACATAGGTTGAGTTGGCGTCGGTTGGCAACAACACTGTAAAACATGACATTCACTACATGAGGTAGACCACCAGGGTACCTTTTTTGTTTTTGGCGGTCGAGTACAGCTGTCGGTCGAGTTATATAATGTGTACGGGGTGGAGAACCTTTACCCCGCACAAGGGGAATGATCGTATCACGTAGTGTTCATGGTAAGGCACCCACGAGACAGTTACATAGTACTCCCATTTCCGTTTCAGGAAGTGGTCACACCATAAACTAAATCAATTCATTGGAGGCTGTCGTCCATATGCAAGTCCGCCTCACAAGCAGTTCTTAGTAGGATGCAGCTCACCTCTCGTGCGACTCGCCCAACACCTCACGTCGCTTCGCGCTTAGTGCTAGCAATGTCTGCCTGTTCGGTGAAAACCCGACATGCTCCGTCCCGGTATTGTAGGGATGCGAGGGTCTATGGTCACAAGACTACGGTCATGCATGAAAACGAAGTACGCCCGCCCCCCACCCCCCAGATTCTTCGTCGGGGGGATTTGTGATAATCTGACTTCTCATACGAGCACAGCTCTTTGTTGACACGTTCATGCCACAGATCAGGCAAGCACAAACCTGATACGACGTTTAGGGTTGTTCTAGTTTTTACTGTGGTTGCCGTGGTGGGCACTAAATTGCGGCAGATCTTATCGAGTGGGATCAGGATGCCTATGTTTTTGTTTTTCTCCATCCCGTTTATTATCTTCGCACTTCTGTCCCTCTCCCTCCATAGTCGTAACTCAGATCCGGGGTCACAAATCAGGCTCTTCTCCCTCCTCCCCACTACTGCTCGTGCCTTGATTTTATCGCGCAGAGGGTTCAGCATTCCCAACTCTCGTCGATTTCCATCAACTTTTGCTAACTCACGCTCTCGCACTTTCCGCTAGTCAAGATATTTTCCTGCAAGAAAAAAACCCTACGAGCATGCACTCGGGGGGCCTCAAATTCACGACCTTGACTCTAATAGGGACGAGATACACCTGTCATTTCACCGCGGACGCCTAGTACACCCTGCCGGCGGCTACAGCGTAGTTATCTACCTACTGGGTCGGTTTGAAGAATTCGTGTCCGGGTGAGGTAAATTCGGCGTGGAACCAGGGGGTTAAGTGGGAGCAGGGCCTGTAAGCATGTTGACCTGTGAAATTATCGTACAGGCTCGCACATGCAACTATAAACTGTGCCCAGAAATAATCACGCGGGATGGGATAACGTATTGCATGGGAGGCCTTGTAGAATATATGCACGGGTCATCGTTCAGAGCGAAGGGACAGCTCGATCCCCTGATTACCGTCGTCAATAGCATGATCGTAGTTTGGGAGATGTGCCACGCTGCTCTCGAAGATGACAGCGCAACACAAATGGGTGGTACAACGGATGATGCCTCGTTCCCTGGCACCTCTATGCCATCCTGAAAGGAGATGCTAGCGGTTTCATGTTGCAATCGATTGACAGTATTCAGGGGGCGTTTAGGTGTGACGCATACAATTATGAGCGCGTCCCTGATGCATTATCTCCATCAGAACATGAGGGGAAAGTGATAGGCGCAAGGCAACAAATAGTACTGACCAGTTGTTGAGTGTCTCAACCATGCTAGTCAGTAGAACTGATTCATTTGAGTAGGACACACCAGGTATGCCATCGGGATACCCACCCCATCCGAGCTGCATGAATATGACATGCCATTGTATATAAGCAGATATCTCATCATTATTCGTACATAAGGTACTCTTTATATCCTTATATCCTGCTACATGCATGCCACGTACCGTACACCAGGTAATAAAAAACAGAAAAACCAACTACATGCCGTTATCGTACAGATGCCCGAATACACCAGACAGTATGTTACAAAGCTGAAACAAATCAAAGTGCCCTTCCTTGTGTATCTCGACTAACCGTCGCCGTGTACTCCCACCTTCTATAGAAAGCGATTATGCACCACGACGAGCAAATCAGCGCCCTATACCTACGTTATCTAAACGCACGAGTGTTGTTCCATGTGTTTCTCGGCTAATCGCTGACGTGTTCTCCCACCACCTATCCAAAACGATCACGAGCAGACCAACACCCCATGCCTATGCTATCCAAACCCACGTGTCCTGTCCCTTGCGCCTCTCGGCTAGCCATTGCCGTGTACTCCCACCACCTATCGAAAACAATCACGAGCAGACCAGCACCCCATGTCTACGTTCTCTGAACCCACGTGTCCTGTTCCTTGCGCATCTCGGCTAACCGTTGTCGTGTGCTCCCACCACTTATCCGAAACAATCACGAGAAGACCAGCACCCCATACCCACGTTCGCTTTTCCTGCTTCACTAGTCTAGAGCAAGAGATAAAGTGGTAGCAGTAGTCCTCTTGGAACGCGCCCACCGTCTAGCCTGCACTCATGCACCCATCTAGTCCACCCCTTCACGCACCCCTTGCCGCCGAGAAAGCGAAAGCTGTAGACAAAGCAGATCAGAAACTGGGTGTTATCAACCACACCCGCCCTTGTGCCCCTCACCCCCCATAAACAAACATACGATCTCCGAGCGAGTTTCCGACATCAACCCCTCCCGTCCCGTCACCTACCTAAGGTCGTCGGGGATGGCTACCTAACGGGAGCTGTGGATACCAGGAGATGCATTATTGCAACGGAAGAAACAAAAACATAACGAGCCCTGTGTGTCTTTGAGGCACCCATGTTCCCCGTTTCGTCCACCTACCCGAGGTCGTCGGGAAAGGAAGCTACAACGGAGAAGATGGGTGCATGAAAGTTCACTAAGGTACATAAACCATGGACTAGGAAGTGTCCACGAGGCAGAGCTTGCGACATGCCATGCGCAAGCCCTCCCTATATGCTGTACCTTATAGCCGGGCCATACGGGGCGTTCTCGCCCCTCTTCTCTGGTCCTTTGGGGCTTTGAAGGGCGTTCTCGCCCTTCTTCTCTGGATCTCCAGGGCTTTGAAGGACGTTCTCGTCCTTCTTCTCTGGGCCTCCGGGGTTTCGAAGGGCGGACAAGCGGGAGCATGAGGCTCGTATCGAGGCCATCCTACGATGCTGCCTTGAGGGGTGTGATCATGCGCACGGTGCCTGCTCTCGTACGCCAACAAAATAGCTCAAAAGACGCTAACACGGTAAACACGACCCCCGGTGTGCAATTCGGCACATGACACGAAAACGTCAAGGACTACGGCGTAGAGACTACGACAAACATAACAATATTTCCTTGACCTCTATGAAACAACGTGGTGTATGCTATTGCACAACGTCGACGATACGTTGAGCAAATCTACTCACCAAACGGTGATAGGTCATCCCACGGAAACGAAAGCGACACTAGAACCGGAGAACTCTACTGTAGGCACAAGATGAACTAGAACCAGCGTGCTTCTTCCACTACACCACACCCCCATGGTTCTTCTGTAGAGCCTCGATCACGAATAGCCTACGGTAAGACAATAATGAAACAAAAACAGGCACGCGCAGTAAATGATGGCGCTAGCCTTTCGTAAGGCGCATCTTGAGCAAACTAAACCGCCAGCCTCCGCGTCCCCGGGAACAATATCTAACCAAGGAAATCAACCAGACAGTGAACGCCAAACCGCCAGGCAAGTGACAGCGCAATCCAACTTGCCTTCTCTATGATACTGTGCTTCCCGACCATATATATGGTACTGTGTCGCCCAACCCTATGCAAAGTACTGCACCACCCTAAATTATGCATGGTACTGTACCCATACTATATACCAGGTATGGTACAAGCGTGGTACCCGCCGAACAATACCAGCCGTGCTAAAGCCTGCAGCGCACTGAGACACGAGAATACACATTTGACAGTTACCCATGTTTTAAGATAACGAAATACCTAAACCGGGTCAGGTAAATGATTTACACTTACTTAAAACGGGCCTGGTAATCGTTACTACTTGTGATAACTAAAATCGTGTTAGATAAGTGACTCTAACCAGGGCGCCCTTCGATAAACAAAACCTGAGCGAAATTGAAGTTGGCCTTCTTTTGTCAGTACGTATATAGCATACTCCGTATTGTACTCGTGGGGGGGGAGGGGGGGGCTTGATCTCCGAAACTTGAAAAATACAGTGTTGTGCATAGTTTACAACCGAATGTACTGTAATAGAAAACGAATAAAACAAAACCCGATGCACGCCTCGGCATCATCCATTGCCTGCATCCGATGAAGGCAGTCGCCTTTCTGCTGGGACGGATGGCCTTTTGGTTACTTCAGTCCCTCCCGAGCACCTTCAACAGTGTCTCGAGAATCTAAATCACAGGCGGCACCTTCCAACACGCAGCCTAGACCTTCGAAACAGTTTGTGCATGCTAAACTATCAGCCTCTCTCTCACACACAAAACGTCCCCCGAACCGGGTATATGACTGTCGACATGAAAGCCCACGAACCCCATCGATCATCAACCAATATCACAACCACACCTGCCACGTGAGCCTACGCCAAGCAAACAGATACTTCTTGGAAGTCGTCCAACAGCACGGAAATTATTTCCTACCCCACATGTCGCCAGCACCGGTAGGCCCCTCTGCCCTCCGATGAGTTCGGTGACGCGACACGAAGTCTTCGTTCAGAACATCATTCGGCGCGGGCCACCGGTCTTCACCGCGTTCCTCGACCTGCAGGCGACAAAGAAAGCAGGCTAAATTTGAATATCGGGAGCCAGGCTGTGCCGTACGCCCTAGAATCATAGAAGCATAGCGCGACCGTGGCCGTGATAGACCTTGTTTCGGGGGGATACATAATGCTGTCGTTGTATCATATTATGCCTAGCTTCACTCCGGACAGGCATTTGTGTTGACAGCGATACGTCGACACCATGGCGTGGTCGTCATTCAAGTCAGAGAGTGAAAACACACAAAACAAACAATGTAGTGTGGTACTGTGGACCGAAGCTTCATGAGCAGGGTGAGACGTCCACTGTCCCAAACTGATGAGGTTTGATGTTAATGGTTTAGGAAGTTGAGGTCTCTCACGAGCTGACTGGACGAACTATTGCCGGGTTCAACGTTTGAGTAGGCGTGGATGTATTGCTGTCTACCCCCCTCAGCAGAAACACAGTTGTATGGGGATAGCTATCCGGACGGAGATCAAGAGATCGTCGTGAACGCGCGTATGAAACGGCCATGGTTGATACTGATCCTCGACTATAAGTATGGGGGCCGAGATCTGCCATCGCGTTTCGGCCGCGAAAGTGGTATACAACTGCCGCCGAGCTATCGCTCATTCATCTAAAAACCTAAAACCTTCCCATCAAAAGACACCCCCCCGTTAACAAGCAGTCTAATAATGCCAACAAACACGGAAAAACCCCCACGGTAACCCCCCATGCCTTCACTTGCAACGGACTTACTTATTCTGCGACGCAACCGTGACCCTTGTGCAAACAGACTCTCGGCTGGCGGTAGCAGTGGTCTTGCTCTTTTTCTGTCGCGTAGAGGTCCGGCTCGACGGGTGTGCGCTAGAGGCAGCGCCTGCAGAAGCACCGGTGGTCGGCTGGCTGCGGGTGGAGCGCCGGCTGCGAGTGAAGACGCGGCCCCCGGTGCGTGCAGTAGATGCAACGCCTCCGGACGAAGCGGTGGTGGTGGTGGTGGGCATCCTGTGGTGGCACAACTGTGTTCGTTCACAAGGATAGGACCGGGGTGAGATATGCTTCAAACGGAAATACTGTTGGTGTGGAATGGGGGCTCCAATGCTGTCGATTAGGGGACCATTATGTTCCAGGTAGGCAGACGAGCAGTGCGACGGTGTAGGGGATTGGGGTTGCAGTTAGTGTTTGCCTTCTGAGGAAATATTTTATGATATGACCGCTTGACCTCCTCAAATAACCCAACCGCCGGTTAGAGTATAATACTCACACTAGACTATTACGGGGGACCATAGTAAATAGGACCAAACATTGTTAGAAAAGATCCTATTTACTGTGGTATGGTCCCCCCATCATAGTGAATTATGTTTTAAGCTACGTAGCGCGTATAGATCCCTTGATCGGGTTGCTGGAACAAGCTTCTTGGAAGTCGTGTTTCGGGTGTAAGAGGTATTGAGGTCATGTGAGGAGCTCAGAGAATAAGCCACCACCCCTACCGGGGCATTGGTGAGACAGGTGGGACACTGTCAAACGATTAATTCGAGCCCGTGTTATATTGACACTCTGACTTCATTATCTCACCACTCCATCGAAAGCCAAGGTAGCAGCATTAGCGACACAGTAAAACATTCACCATGTGCATCCCGTTCACCCAGTCTTAATAAAAACATGCCCAGCTGTCCCCTACAGCGAACATTGACACCAAGCGCACACACCTGATTCTCCCAGCACCCTCCGCTAACCACAACGACGATCGCTCACGTACTCCGTCAAGCACGTAGGAAGGATAATACTTGTATCACGTTCAACACTATTCAAAGTATATCCCTAGGGTATTCAACTATGAACGGTAGCAATCTAACGGCAGTTACTACCCCAGCGCTTCTCACCCGCTGACGTTGGTCCTGTTCCGAGTCCTTTGTCGCATGTTCCCTCCAACCGATGCACGTGTCGTGGGGGCCTCCGCGCGTGATACACTTTCCACAGGGTCCCCCGCAGGGACCGCCATACGTTCCGGCGAAGAGGCTTCAACGGGCAAGACAGGCGTGTTCGTCGCGGGCGTGATCGAGACCTCTGTAGGTGTCGTTCGTGGTTCCATGTCAAGCAACGCGGCAGCGCTAGTCGCGAGGCTGGTATCTTCTTCTTCGGTAGTGTTCGACGACGTAACGACTACCGGTGCCGAGGAGGCCGCCGTCGCCGGCGTGATCGAAATCTCTGTGGGCGTCGTTCGTGGCTCCATGCCAACAAACGCGTCAGTGCTAGTCGCGGGGCTCGTCTCTTCGTCTTCATTAGGGCTTGACGACACAACGACTGCTGGCGCCGAGGAAGCTGCCGTCGCCTGTGTGTTCAAGTTCGCTGTGGGTGTCGTTCGTGGTTCCACGGCAATCAACGCGGCAGCGCTAGCCGCGGGGCTGGTCGTTCCGTCCTCGGTGTTCCTTGACGGCGCAACCACGGCTGGCGTCGGGGATACCGCTCTCGTGGAGCGTGAGGGCGACTCCTTGGTGTCCTGTTCATAGGAGGAGGGCTGCTCTTCCGCCCGTTTTCTCCAAATGTTGCGCAGAAGCGTTTGCGCCCTGGCCACCGAATCGCTAGGCTTGCCCCGCACGTCTTCGTCGTGTGTTGGCGCTTGCTGCGCCCGTGCTGTCGCCGCCTCTGGCATGAGCCCCGGACGAGGGACGAGAGGCGCAAGCCGCTTGGCCAACACGTCGATAATCCGCTGCTTCTGCCGGTTGTCTTCGATCAGGTCCTTGCGCTCGGCATTGATACCTTTCACCATCGTCAGCGGTCGGTCGATTAGAGAAGCCTGAGACAAGTAACCGACCGGGAAACAGGGAACGAGCAAACGATGAATGGGGCAGGTATTGGCACTGAAAATGTGATGAACGCGCGCATGATTATCGTCGAAGATACAACCCGTTCGACATCACGACACCTGGCAGGTCTAACCCCAAGCATCAGTTTCAACACGATGTAGAGCAGTGTTGCTCGTGTAGCGCTGATGGGTTATGCTCGTAACACAGTAGAGCACCTACAGCAGTACCAATCACGCCTACCGTAGTATTAGCAAGGAATACAAATACTGACCCAGGCTGGGTGTATCTTACTGCAGCTATCAAAGGGGGCATCTATACTGTTAATGAATTGAAGTCCGTATAATGGCTTCCAAGGTTCGAATGTTTCTTGCAAACTAACGCCTAGCATTTCTTAATGTGCCGGCTGTTTTGTAGTACAGTAGTCGTAGTAGGTGTCGCGGTTTGATTACGGGATTTTCTCTCGATACAGAACGCTCTCGGACCACGTTTCCAGTGGCCACGAGACAGAAAGCAAGGGCAAAGCGCGTGGGTGCCTACAGTACCACCGACACAAAGGGTATGGCATTGTGCACGGCACCTACAACGTTGGGTATACCGTCTCCTGCGTCTGGGTATAGCACTTGACTCGCAACGAAACTACTGTAGTATTATTGCGGTAACCACACAGCTGTGCTACTGTAATAATACCTGGTAAACATTAACGCAAGGAGTTGTGCGAGTACAACACACGTGATGCATGCTATGCTACTATACATGCACGCGGCGCTCACGCCCTTCAGGACAGACGATGAGGCCACACTTGCTTGTTCTGTCGCTATGTGTTCAGTAGGT
>MEHQ01001923.1:52808-87180 GCA_008828725.1 Saccharina japonica | reverse complement strand
CTGTGTGCGGGCTCAGGGAGCCGAGGGTACACGCCTGCCGCAGTGTAGTACAGAGCAGCCTGTCCGTAGCGTCAGCGCTGTAGTCCGTGAAGGTATCCCGCAAAGATCGGTCTGGCTCGAGCTGTAAAAACCAAAATCTCAGAGGCCTCTCAGTGGGCACGGAGAGATGGGTTACTTCGCACGAATTATCTTGGTCTTGAATCCAGTATGTATCGCCGAGGTACGTATAACGCTGGGCAGCCAGGTGTATCGAAGGGCACGTACGGTGGCATGTCTGGCAGCAGAGCGCTGGGCAAGCCCAGATGTGCTGGGGACAGAGGCGATCTTGAGGCTGATACCGGCGGTCCGCAGAGCTGCACGAGGCAAGCTGGCGAGGCGCGGGCTGAAGAGCCTGCTGAAGGGCTTGCATCAGCATCATCTCGCGGGTTGCTGAGCAACCGACGGAAAGCGGAGAAATCGAAGGGCCTGCCTTTCGATGTCCGGGATGTCCGGGATGTACTCGTACAGCCGTCTTGAGTCTCGAGGAGCTTCGCTCCGAGATGGAGCGTCTTCTGCACGAAAGGCCGATGTTGTCGTCCTTGGCCAGCGTGCATGCGACGACCACAGGAGGCCCCTGCCTTGCTCTGCTGTAGTGGTCGCCACTGGAGGGGGAAGAGGACCCACTCCATGTTGAGATGTCCATCCAGGGAGACAGGGGCAAGGCTCGATGGGATAGATGATGCCACTTTTCCGTGTATACTCGTACGCGAAACTCCACATGAAAAGAAAGAAACAATAAGCCCGAAAGGGTCGGACCAAAGAGCTAGAAGACTAGTCGCAATGCCAAAGACGCCACGTGTGATATAGACTGGGTGAGACACAGAGTATCCCCTTGCAGGTTTGTCTATTAAGCATCCTTGGTGTTACTCACTTCCGTAGAGTCAAGACGTAGAAGAGAAGCAGCTTTTATTAATCCCCGAGCCAGATGACATCTGYCCTCGGKRGATGGGCTTCAAGTATGGCCCRCAGATATTATAAATACCCCGAATACCGAATGCGAATGCCATCCAAGTTATACGAAAACGGATCAATTACCTGTGCAGAGGTAATTACCGGCCTTCCTAGCCCATACCATTACAATGCCCCGGTCTGCCCTACGTAGCGGTACTACAGTAGTATTAATAGTACCTCCTTAATACTGCACTGCTGCTGTACGTGCGGAGAATATTTATTTTTGACCGGCGCTACCAGGCGTAGCAGTATAACCTGGTAGAACACTGCGAATCGTTGCTCGGGTTGTTTCATGTTGGCTCTCATGTGTGGGGACGTGAACGCCGTGTTGCAACGAACCACCTGGTACGAGTAGACAATCTTACTGCTTTATAGAAATCTACTGCTAATATCCTATACCTTATCTGTCGGAGATGTGATGTTACTCGTACGTTATTTGACTTGTGCGAGGGTTTGCATCTGTCCGGTACTATAGCTGTTACACAAAACATACACCGATACTGACCGAACACCCTGCTGGATACACCGGATACACCACCAGTATACACAAGGTATACTCGTACACGGAAAAAAAAAGAAAAAAAAGTGGTAATTTTTTTTTTTCGGCCTCCTTGGGGGGGGGGGGGTTAGGTGTATGATATCCAAATCCTCGACGCCCCCTGTGCCCGCATAACATTATGCTGTTTCTGCTGAGGTACCGTACGTAGCGTTTTGTGACGAAACCCTAAGGTATTCGTTCCGGACGATGAGCATATTATTGGCTTCGGCTAACAGCGGCCACCACCCCGACCCGAACCTCCAACCCTAACCCTATAACCCTAACGAGAGGCATGCCTGGTTGGTGTGCCACCTCGTCGTTGTGCTTGGGAAGGATCTATTTTCAATGCGGGAACACCTAAGGAAGTGTGCCCGCGCGGGCAGTTTTACGCGAGCTCCATCTGTACACAACAGGCATCCAGCTTGTTGACTACGATGTTACTATCTATATATTGCATGTTGGTTTCCTCTTGAAATTCACCGCTTTGTGCCCGAATGTCGCGATTAATCGTGATATGCGATAATACGGGTTTCCATCCCTTATTATCCGTGATAAAAAAAACTGAAGAACGGCGACTAAATCGCACTACGAGGTATACTAACGAATCGTATCGTCGCACCTTCATTGGCGCAAATTACAACACTCGTTATATGTATGGCGTGTAGAGAAGCATCCCACTAAGAAAATGCCCGTGTACCCGGGAGGTATACTCGCGAACGTCATACCCGTTTGCGGAGTCGGGAAATGCCCCAATACCGACAGCTATTTGGCAAACAGGTACCGGTTTAGACACCCGCGGGTGAAACCAGGCCGGTTTTTGTTCAATAACCTACTGCTGTGATGAAGGTGCTTGAAGGCTTTTTTAGTGCTAAGGTGACCTCTGGAGGGGTACTTTGGGTCGGGGAAAGAAGTAGAAGCTCCACGTGATGTATATATATTACCGCCGCCGTAGACACAAGCAAGGGGGAGAAAAATAGAGAAACATGTAGAAACATGAAGTGAGGCGATGGACGGCTCCACGTGCTCCACAGAGAAACACGCATATTTCCTCTGTGGAACTCCCAAATACCGTGTTACATAAGTATCCCTGCACCAAGTACGTTAGCACTCTCAACATAAAGAACGGTTGTAAAATACTTGTACAGGTCCAAAGTTTTGTGCCATCCTAAGAGTATTGTTCTCGAGTGCACTGAAGTTTAAGTTTTGATTGTACTGTAGATCAGACAGGATCAGATGGTCAGTAGCATCGCGGCTTTCGTGAGCCCATAGGAATTTTCTGAATATAATAATATTCCTCAAATACGAGATAACCCGTAACAACAGCTTTTAGAATACCACAGGGTTGTGGTATTACCCCTTGGACAGGATAGACGATCACTGAAGAATATCGAAGCACCAGTTTCCTCAGCTGGGCTCTTACAGCTACCCTCGACGACATACTTGACGGCATACCTGACGGAGACAATACATATTACTGTACACCGAGTCGAGACCGAGTATGTATTATTTCTGTGAAAGACGTCCGGTTAATTGGCTGGTTTGGGCCTCTGATGGGTGTTCGAGACCGTATCAGAATTCATTAGTAGTTTAGTAGCCTGGGCGGTGACCAAGAAATACATATACCGCTCACAACAGCGATGTGCATACTTGTGGGTTGCACCCAACGAAACAAGAAATACTATAGAATTAAGTAAGTTGAACTTACAAGCGACAAGTTGACTGACATCGATATCGCCAGCTCGACATCGCAGACGGGTATGCATAAGCAAGCATCGGCCATGCGACGAACACAATGGTGTGCAGTAGATGACAAGACATGCGTGCATGAGGCAGACACATAAGGTATGCCATCGTCCATGCATGTCTGGATTGAAACAGAGTTTGATGGAACGAGCCATACCTCTTAAGACAAATAGCTTGCGCGGACGATGGGGGTATGTTAGTATCACATCCCTCCACTAATGTGCGATGGTGCCGACTACCTTTACAGCAGTGCCAACGATTAGTGCCGGGAAATAAAAACAAACAGAAAATATTAAGAAAATGACCCCCCACAGCGCGATGGGAGTCGGCGGGTCTCATATGACTAACGGAGGGCATCGCGCCCTTTGACGCTAACCTTAATTGGCACGATAGCTACAGCGTATGTGGAAACAATTGGATTACTACTCGTATAGATTTAGAAAATTATGAACAAAACAATGCGCATGATACACAATTCGGTTGAAGGCATATACGCATGTACACAAAAATGCAGCCACACGATAATGTATTGATAGTGCTTGCAACAGATACAACATGGACGATGACCGTTACAGGTATTAGGGAGTTCCTTTGCTTGATAACGCTTTATTGAGGTGTAAATACGGGTCCGCTTTTTTCGTTCGTCTGCCCGCATGCTTGCTGGCCACTCCTTCGTAGTCCCTGCACTACAGTATATACTTGTATATGATTAACTACGTGGTTTATGTCTACACTAAGGAGCGCTCCAGCACCTTGACCCTTTCCGCCTGTGTAAGGGCCCGTCATTCGCCCGAGATTGAATCAACACGCTATATTGCGTCGTCGATAATCCTGGGATGCTGGGGGCATCAGGTGGTACAGCCCTCGGAGGGCAGGTCTTTCTGCAACGAGATGAAATACGCGGAATAAGAGCGTGCTTGGAGAGATACTGAACGGGGTTAGAGTTATCTTGAGCTCCGGGAAGCTGTTTTGGATAAGGAGAGGTGGCCGACGGTGCAGCTGATGGGGATCGTCGATGAGCTGCGCTGCGAGCACCTCGTTCTGGTGCAACGCATCGTGAGGGAGCATGGGCCGCGCGGACTCGAAGAGCTACCGTGCCCGCGAAGCGGAGAGAGCCCGTCTCAACGAAGTGGAGTAGCGCATGCCGTCGGCACAGCAGCAGATAAGGTTGAGGCAAGAGGTACTACACACGATACGGCCGCAGCATCACCGTGCCGCCTCGGCCAGACCTGAGCCGACGCTGGTCTGGGCCGGCTTGCTGCTCGAGGCGCGAGCAACGCAGGCGAGAAGCGGCAGCAGCAGCCGGAGTAGCAGCAGCCGTAGCCGCCCAGGGGAGAGGAATGGAAGTATGAGGAAGTTACGAGAGAAGAGAAAAACAAAAGGCAGGCGGAGAGAGGGAAGAAAAACACGCCGAAGAGCTGGGTGGAGAGCAGATATCTCAGGGCGACGGCAGCAGTGCAGAGGTCGGGCAAAGCCTGGAGGCCATGCCGCTGTCACGTCCGATCGAAAGGAGTAGCCCCATTGAGCTAGTTTGTTGGGTGATTCCGGACGCGCAAGGGCAGGTCGCTCCGCCTGTGCGCCACGTTGAACCTTATCTGGCGGCCACGAAGGTGATACCGTCCTACGCGAAGGAGAACGTGGTCGACGGGGTAGGTGCATGTAGTGGCTGGGAGAGTCTGGGGGAGGAACCAGGAGTAAGCGCGGAAAAGGAACGGATGATTGACCGAGGGGAAGGGGGAATATGGAGGAGACAAAGTAGACGGCGTTGGGACGGGCGAGCAGCAGGAGCATCACTCGTTGCCACCGCCTCTGCCGCCGCCACCGCCACCTTCGCCCGCGGTAGGCATCCGCGTAGACCCTGAGGCGGAGCAGCACGCCCTGGTAGTGGAGATCCGTTTGGTACTGGCGCACCGAGCCCTGGTATCATACGAGAAACATAAGGAGAAGGAGGTGGAAATGGTGGTCGAAGTGAAGGGACCGGAAGAGGAACACGGGGGAGATGTGGAAAACAAACAGCAGCAACAGGAGAGCAATCAGGGGCGGGGGGGCGGCGAGCTAGACCACCTACGGCAAAATTGTGTTTGGATCAGCATGGAAGCTGGGGATGCGATGGCGCCTGGGTGGCGAGCTCATCCTTCCTTTCAGCCCCCATTGAGGTATAAACTTTGTTTGCGCTGCTTTATTGATTGCCTTCGGATGGATCGATTGAAGGTTGTGCCTTGTTGCTGATGATTTTGTTTGGTATGAAATGGTATTGTTCAGTTGTATGTAGATGTATCGTAAGCGCTATTGACCACCTACTACAGGGGGTCCGCATCTGAGATAGACCTGTTTTTTTCTTTATTCTGCCGGTAAATTTATTGGAAGAACGAAGACAACCATATCGCACGTCGTTTGTGTCCGACGGTGCCGTGAGTAAAAATGAAAATTCTCGTTCGCGTCTTTCGTTTTTCGTGTCTTTTCTGTTTAGTATTCACGTTCGAAGGCAGATTACGTACGGGATTCCAAGTGGTCAATTTCCAATACACTTATTTTCCGAAGGCTTTGAAAAACACATTCTAGACAAGATATTCAAAATGTGATCACGGAGAATTGTGGTAATAGGCTATACGATCCTCATGCAACTTGTTTTGGTGAAAACTATTCGTTTTCGATGGCGATGAAAAAAACTCCGCTTCTGGGCTTTTTCCTTACTGCCAGAGAACTACCGCGACAGCAAACGGACCACCTACAAGGACCCAAATTTCGATATGCCAAAGATCCAGACTACGGTGAGGCATTTGTACCTGGACGGGCTGTCGAGGAAAATGACAGGGAAAGTCACTGGGCGTGGCACCATCATGACAGCAGCAGCAGCATCATCATCGGATCCTAGCTCCGGCGTAATCTGCCACAACTGTGGAAGGGACGGACACTACAAGAGCGGTTGCGTTGTGCCGGGAAAGCTGTACGGAAAGGGCACGAAGCCTGCTGCAGGACCAAACAACAAGAAGGCTGGAGATGGAGTCGGTACACAAGACAACAACACACTCCGACACGGAAGGTTATGCGCAGGGAGCTGCACGCCCACAGACGACGAGCAGGGCTGTGGTGCGCGTCGACACCGACGAGCGGCCTACGGCAAAATTCGACGACGATTTTGACAGGGGCTTTCAATTTTAGCTGTTGAAACCTCGCCACCGGATCATTACCCGGGGTCTATGAGCAAGATATTCATCGACCGCTGGAGGATTATGTCAACCCGGGGTCGTCGGAAATGACGATTGACGAGATCCTGTAAATAGGCGGTTGAGATTGTCGAAAATATACCTTCCGAACTCGTTACAGCACTGTTCGCTGGGACTGTCAGGGCTACTGGGTCGCCAACAACAGAAAAGTGGGGTCACTGGAGAGGTATCTTTCAGGACTGGGCCACTGCATCATCCACTACCTATTGGGATTGCCGGTGGAGAACGTCTGCTGGAAACACTATATCATCATCACTGGACGTCATCGCCGTTTGAGACTGGACGGACATTTTCGCTTTTGGGATCGCTAGACCATCATCATCATCTGGATCACCACGAGAGACATATGCATCGCCGTTGTCGTATCGACATAACGGCAAGATTTGTCCGTTTCGGGTTACGCAGCACCACTCGCTTTCTTTGTACAGCGGGGCGGCAGAACGTGGTAAGCTGCTAGACTATTTGTGCAAGGTTACTACCATATATGTCTGTCTGGTAAATTTTTAGTGAGACCCACACGACTTCCACTGTTTTTTGTGTTTGACGTTTTATCGGTTTGCATGCTATTCCATGCGTCAAACCTGTCACATCAGTGGTATGCCTTTAAGTTGCCAGGTTTAACGTTGTAGTTTTTTGCGGTAACTGTAGAACGATTGATCACCCGTCGAAAGCGAAGCAGGAACGGATGATGTTGTTTCGACTTTGCAACGGAGTAATAAAGAGTGGAAACTTCCAAAGGCAAGTTCGGTAGGGTATACCGGTACCGGGGGTAAATTTGTTGCGCGTGCCGAACTTACCGAAGTATCGGGTACCGGTATTGAAAAAGTACCGAACTTGTCGAAGTGTCCGGTACCGGTAATGAAAATATACCGAACTTGTCGGAGTGTCGGGGACCGGTATAGAAAAAGTACCAAACTTACCGGAGTGTTCGGTAGGGTATTAAGCACACTACCGAGAAAATACCGGTACCCCGGTATTGTAGACGAGAGTATACCGGTACCCGGGGTACATTTAGGTGAGCGTACCGAACTTACCGAAGTGTCAGGTACAGGTATTGGAAAAATACCGAACTTACCGAAGTGTCGGGTACCGGTATTGAAATAATACCGAACTTACCGAAGTGTCGGGTACCGGTATTGGAAAAATACCGAACTTACCGGAGTGTCGGGTACCGGTATTGGAAAAATAACGAACTTACCGAAGTGTCGGGTGCTGGTATTGGAAAAATACCGAACTTACCGAAGTGTCAGGTACCGGTATTTACCGAGGAAATGCCTCCGGTATACTTCGGTACGTACCATTACCGAACATACCCTAAATAATTGTGTACTTGTAGCAACAGCAAACAGATGGCGGCGCCAATGACGGAGAAAATGGCAATGCTGCCGCCGCCATCCCAACCACGTAGCAATCGGAAGCACGGTTAGTAGCAGCACCAGCCCCAGCAATAGCAACAACAGAACACAGCGGCAGAGGGGCAGAAGCAGCAGCTCCAACTTGGGCAATGCGCTGCTGCTGTGGGATCTACTGTATATTTGATACAGTCCACGCGTGCCACTGCCATCAAGTGCAACGCTTGAAGCCCATTCTATACCCCAATCTCCCAATGTCGAAGCTCGGCATACAGTTTAGATCATCGGCAACCTCCCGTAGTGCTGCTGCAGCTTCTGCTGGTACATCACTGTTTGAATACAATTAGAGCAGCGATGGATTCGAGATGTCGCGTTGAAGCCCGTAAATAGGATGAATGATACGAGTACTTTTTCAGGTGAGCAGTCGAAGCTTCTCTTACCACACGAAGCTGCGCAGAGCGTTCCATAGCACCGCCTCGGCGGCGCCTCGAACCCCACCGGCGCGAGTTGGTGAAAATAGCATATATTGTTTCGCTCCGTACTCCCCGCGATTGTTATGTTGTGTCTACAGCCGTCCATGGTGGGTGTGAGATGAGTGCGTTGTGTCTCCAGAGTAGAGATGGGCACCGGATGGCATAGTCGAAAAACCGAAAACCGGATAGGAGGCGTTATTCTCAAAAACAAAAAACCGGTTTAACCGGTTTTGATGCGGTAAAGCATCCATAACATTGAAAACCATAGGTGGTTTTTCTGTGGTTTGCACCCCTTATTGCGCACGCCCCAAGTGTGAAGGTAAGACCCTCATCATAGGACTCAGGAATGCCGATGCTGGCCAGGGCACGCTTCTCCCTATTAATAGTAAAGTTCTTCGGGTGGCTTATCTCATGGCAGAGCTCGATAGGGTACAAGAACGGAGTACGAAGGTAGGGTTCAGCCAAGTACCAGGCTGATCCCATCTTCATGCATACGATCTACGGAGACGTTTCCGTATCTAGCCCGCCACACGCCACGTGATCTTACACGTTCGTACGCATTTGTCTATCTATACTAGTAATGATACGTATTGCACCTCCTCATAGCTACGTGATACCATCACATTAGCCCACCCTGAATAGTCGTACATGCAGATCCCACGACGATGAAATCATATCATCCCAGAAATCGGAATAGGGATCGAAGGCGCGGCTATTCGAAACAATTAAGTGAGGACATAAATCTTCCCCACCTCGTAATGAGGGTTCAACGCCTCACGCGCGAGACAAGCATGCCATACGAAAATCACAAAGGCTTCGATATGCCAACAGCAAGCGGGTTACGATGAAGACGAAAGCCATGTAAGCTAACCGTGGCGTGAAGGTGTTGAAATTATAGGGTCGAAGGCGCGGCTATTCGAAACAATTAAGTGAGGACACAAATCTTCCCCACCTCGTAATGAGGCTCCAACGCCTCACGCGCGAGACAAGCATGCCATACGAAAATCAAAGGCTTCGATATGCCAACAGCAAGCGGGTTACGATGAAGACGAAAGCCATGTAAGCTAACCGTGGCGTGAAGGTGTTGAAAATAAACGAAATCCTAAAGACGGAAGCTGGAAGAGAAAGACAAATAAAGCGAAAACAATGCACGCTGCGATGCAAAAAGCCAAGGGACTTGAAGAGACTACGTAGCGTGGAGCTAGTGGTTGGGAAACTGAACAACAACAACAGAACAGATGCCCCATCAAACAAGTGCGTTAATATTGGTTATGCTCGCAACTGCGCCTCTTCGATGGAATAGTGATGTTGACCAACCAGATATATACATTGTTTTACCTGGTACTATTTCTTGGAAAAGCGTCACGTCGATTGTTAGCGAAACCACTACAACCAGACCCGCACACTGCGTGCTCCCGAAACTGCACAATTCGCCATCAGAGCTATAGCGTCGTGCGACGAGTACAAGCAACAGTCGCCCTGCTCGTTAGTATACCTAACACGACTCAAACCTTCTGCAAAGCAAAATATATCCTGACCCGCATACTGTAAACGAAGGCACGAGCCGGTGGGTAGAAGGGGTGTACAAGGGGAAAAACACCTGTGAACAAGGCTTTTGTCTAGAAGGCCGTTGAGTGTGAACGCTCCCGCCAGTTGAACTGGATAGTAACTGTCACAAATAAAAGTAAAAACAAACTGCATTTCGAAAATGCTCCGCCCGTTTAAATACTCAACACAAAGATTGGCTCGTGTTGGGTCCGAACCGGCAAATATTCGCTCGTCTGAGCTAGTGCTGTCGTCGTTTGCCGCAGCCACGTCATCGACTACAACCACCTCTTGGCTCATGTTGGAGTTGTGGTGTGTTGGATGGACTTGCGAGCAGAGATGGGTGGTGTGTGTTTGGTGTGTGCGAGTGTTGGGTAGTGTTGGGTGTGCGGGGAGAGGGGAGGGGATTGTGCCGCAGTGAATCCACCGAATTCAGGCTACTGTACCACGCTCTCTCTCCCCACGCCGTGTATGGTCGCCTTGTTCATTGCTGCAGTAGTTGCTACGTTTTAGAGTACGTGCAATAGACGTCGGATCAACCAGCGTTGACGTTATTAATTTCACTGGCACGTTTTAGTGTAGATGGGTTATCCGGTTTTCTGGTTTAACCGGTTCACCGGTTAAAGTGGTGCTTTTATCCGGTTTAACCGGTTAACCGGACCTCAAAAACCGCCAGTTTTGTTTTTGAAAAACCGACTAATCACACACGCCTGATGGGTTTCCAAAAACCGCGGTTGACCGGTTTTTTCTCTATCCGGTGCCCATCTCTACACCGGATATATCACCTGTAAACCCCAGCTAGTGAATGACGGACGGTAACATCAGTGATATCATGGGTATCAGGCAGATATGATATGCACTATCATCCTGTTCTTGTTGCGGGACCATTGGGTGGGGTGAAAAAATGTGATATCCTCACCCAGTTATTGCATGACGTACAGGAATATCAGTAATACTGAGTATTCGACAGAGATTATGTGAAATATCACCCTGTTTATGATGCGGGACCCATTGGGGTGAAACAAAGTGTGACAGCAGTATCGGGTATATAGCACCTGGATGATACGCAATATCACCTGTTAGACCCTTATAATTCCATGACGTACGGTGCAATGTCATCTTGTTCTTGTTGCGGGACCCATTTAGGTGAAATAAGGTGTTATCGAGTACATAGCACCGGCATGGTACGCAATATCACCCGTAAGACCCAGCGATAGCATGACATATATATGTGATATCAGTGATGTTGAGTATCAGGCAGGGATGATATGCAAGATCGCCCTGTTCTTTTTGCGGGACCCGTCGGGGTGAAAAAATCAGGTCATTCCTCGGGAAAAGTCCCTATTATTTCGGGAATAGAGGTAAATCAACCGTATCAAACCAACCAATGACTAATAATCAATGGCAAAAGCACCAAAAAAACACCAAACCACGTCGAATCGAATGACGGCGTTTTTTGTTTTCCTTACAAAGTAGGAACCGCGGTATGGCCACGGGAAATTTACCACGGGAATTGCTAATATGGTTGATTAATCTCGGTTCCCGAAACCCTCGGGAATGTTCCCGAGGATGGCCCTGGAAACATTGTGATATCGAGTGTATAGCACCGCCATGACATGCAACGTGACCTAGAAGACCCAGCGATCGCATGACGTACTGGTACGGTAATATCAGTGATATTTAGTATCAGGCAGACTGGTAGCCATGAAGCCTTTTGGGCCGGATGTCGAGGGTTCGATTCTCCCCATGGAGATTTTAATTCTCAAATGACACCGACTGTCGAGAGCGCATATTATAGCGTGGGTAAGCAAAATTCGACGAGAGTTGACGAGGGAAGAAAGTGCTGAAATCTTCTCGCGATAAAAATGCAAAAGCAAGAACCGTAGTGGGGGAGGAGGGAGAGGAGCCTACTTTGTGACCCCGGATCTGAGTTACGACTAGGGAGGGAGAAAGACGGAAGTGCGAAGATAATAAATGGGATGGACAAAAAAAAAAAAAAAAAAAAAGAGATCATAATATGCAATATGACCTTGTGTTTAGTACAAGGCAGATATTATATATATGCGGTATCACCCTGTTGGTTTTGCGGGACCCATCGGGGCAAAAAAAGATGATACCGAGTACCGTATATAACACCGGCACAATAGGTACTGTAATATCACCTGCAAGACCCAGTGATTGCATGCCGTACGGTACTGTGAGTGGCACCAGGTAGTAGGTATTTAGTATGATGCAGAGATGATATGCAATATCACCCTGTTCTTGTCGCGGGAGCCATCGGGGTGAAAAACGGTGTTATCCAGTATTTATGGTATGTACTGCCTGTAGCACCCGCAATATAACCTGTAAGACCCAGCGATTGCACGACGTACAAATAGTATCCGTGATGTTGAGTAATAACCAGAGATGGCAGCGAATACCAGCTTGTTGCGGGACCCTTTGCGCTGTTGCGCGAAATGGTATCCACTTCACAGCCGACAATAATTTATTGTGGAACAGCAGTGGGAACAACCCTAGATGATGCGCTATGACCACGTTTCCCGCAGGGCGGGATGTCATCCCACAAGGAAGCTATTAATAGGGGTTCCGCAAAACGGGTGTGGATCCCCTAAGGGCGTTGAGGGTCTCGGAAGGATTGGTGACATCCCGTTAGCGAGGGCCACAGGTCCCGAATAACGTAAGGGGTCCCCTAATAACTCGATGATCCCCCAACTCGCAACAAGCCTTTCACGACCAGACCTACCTGTGAGATCGGCGACTGCACGCCTACAGCTTGTGACCCCGCACTTGAAGTCTTGTGCGCAAAGCGGTGAGCACCCACACTGTTTAACGCCGGCTATCCCATACAGCAGCAGTACTCGCCCTCATGCATGCAGAAAAGCTCATTTTTACTATATACAATAGCGCAGCAGCAGCTCGTATTATACCTGGTACGTGCGTCGTATCCTACCACTTCGTACTGCTGCAGCATCTTGCTGTGAGCGTGTATGTTGTCCCTATACATAGCCGACACGACGCTCTCGACTCGCAGAGCACGCCCACAAAAATGGGTGCCGTCACCGCTCTCTTGGGGTCGAAACAGCTGGGCTCGCAGAGGCGGCACGTGCTGGGCGATGTTGGGGTGGCTCGATGCTAACTTTTGCTTTGAACGAGTATGATCTGGGTAGTGCCTACTTCGTCACACGGTGGCAGCACAGCTGCTGTATGCGAGGTACATATCATACACCTGGTATCTGGTACAGCAGTACTTGATTTATGTGTGGACTCTCGTCTTTTGTGGTCTGCGTCTCATACGAAAAAAATGAAATGCATTTTTTTTTGTCATACTCTTCCATAAAAAACTAAATCTGCCTGCAACACTTAAAAAATCAAGTCACAAACAGACGAGTCGAAATGGGTCCGTTTATGAACCTGAAAAAAACTTCATAAAAAACCGCCTTACTAAATTTCCTCCTTGTGTCTTCAGCATTGTCTCCACCAATTTTCAGATTGATCGACAAATGTGATATAAACTTAATGTGGAAACGTTTGATGGATATCTCGGCGAGCTCGAGTCGGCAAAAACAAAACATCATAATTTAAATTTTTCATATTTGTTTTTTTCTGTCTTTTCGTTGTTGTTGTGTCAGGGTTGGCGCTTCCAAGTTACAAGTCCTCACTCACGAAAGCGGTGGCGGATACGCGTTAGGAAACATTGTCCGGCTTTAGGCTGGCCCAGCTCGTACACTTCATTGAAAAACTTCGGATATGTCGATATTTTATCAGTTTTATCTACGTTACGACCTCTATTGATAGTTGTACGCTGAACTACTGCATGCCAGAGCGGGCCCGGTATAGCAGACAAGAAAACAGCGAACACAAACAGGCAGGGACATAACCCACCTACACACACGACAGCAGTTATCGACGTACCAATCTACCCACAGATCACGCACCCACCCACCCACCCACCCACTCACCCATCCACCCACCCACCCACAAACCAACACATTAGCACACCCACCAAGCGATTCACCAACCAAACGATTCACCCACCCCCCCACGGACTACTCAGTAGCACGGCAGTACGTATATACAGCAGTGTAAAATATGTTAACCATTTCGTACAAAGCAGCATCATGAGTGGAAGCACCCCATGTGGTCCAGCAAACAAGACTGCACAATACTGCAAATGAATACGTCAACCACCCAAACCCACGGGCCCATACGCCCACCCTTCACCTATCATACCCAACGACCCATCAAACTACCCCCCTACCCACCCACCATGTGCTTCAGCATCCCCGCAGCACAACAACAGCAAGCAGTACAAACAGCAGTATGCCAGGTGCCTGATTAGTGAGTAGCAGTGTGCTACTACTGTAGTGCTGCTGTATCGTTATTCGGGTGTTTTGTTTCATCCTAACTCCCAGCCATCTCGGAGTGCGACTCAGCCGACCCCAGGAGGTCGCTTGTCCACGCCCCCTGCTTGCTGGGTCGGGCTCCGGTGGCCGTTTCTTCCCCGGAGAGACCGAAGGCTGCTTTATGGGGGTTGCGTGTCTCGGGCGTGCGGGTGAGGAGCCGGCCCTATATGACACAGGGTAGGGCCGGTTCCCCGCGGAGCATAAAAAAAAAGTTACAGTTGTGGAAATTCTATACATCGTCACCACCACCACACACACGTATTGGGATCGGCTGGCTTTCTGCACTCCCAGCCCTTCTCAATACCACTCATGTTTAATATCAACACCCCCAGACCATCGGACAATAGTGTATGCCAGGGTTCTTCGCCCAGCAGCAGTAGTGTAGGGGTAGAAATGGTCAGGGTATAAATCGAGGCTCCTGGCGTCTGGCTGAGAGGCCGCAGAGCATGACCAAAAGGCAACAAAACGGCATCAGATAGTTGTTGCGCCTACACGGACCGTTGCGCATAGTGGCGTTAGGGTTTCGGATTTAGTGGGTGTGCGATTGTCAACTACTCCATTGGGCGGACATTGACGGGCGCGAGATAGTACGAACTGCCCCCACTATTCCTTGTTGATGTTCCGAGTGATAGGCGGGCGCAGTGCACAGAAAGCCCGCGTCGCGGGGTCAACCTCGACTCCGGGACTGGCCCGTAATTTGTGTTGTCTGACGCCGTTATCCTCGGAGAGGATGAAGAATGGCCGTCATAATTTCTGCATGATGAGATCGATCTTCAATTTCGAGGGAAGCAAAACGGGAAGGTACTGCAACCATCATGCTGAAGACGGCAAGGTGGACGCCATGAACCGGCGTTGCTCGAAACTCTCTTTTCATCAAGCGGCCGAGTTGGAAGGAAGGTCTAGGGCCGCAAGAAGCGTCGTATTGCAATAAACATTCTACAAACGGCAAGGTGGTTGTCTGAGCAGGCGTTGTGTACCGGACTCGTGCACTATTGTTCCACGTTTCAATGTCGAGGAAAGCAACACGGCTGTATACTGCAAGCTCCATGCTCGAGACGGCTTATTAGATGTCCACAGTAAATGGTGCTAACATACCTTCTGCACTGCGGAGCTGGGGTGGGGTCTTCTGATCATAGTGGTGCGGCCACTGCATGCACTCTTCACTGAACCCAGCTCCTCGGTGGGCCTCTTGATCAACTTCAAGGCACAGTGCAGCTGAGCAAGACGGGCGTGAAGGACGTCTTTCGGCAGACCCCCGTGAAGTTGACTTGCTGCCCCTTGTTCGGGTACGCCTTGCGCGACCTGATCGTAATCGAAAGTCGCCTCCAGTTTGGATGGCGGAATAGCCCGGAATGTTGGTGTTTGTTTTCGGCTGCTCTAGAACAACCCACGTCCACACAATATTCCGCAACGCGGTAGTCACCCTCTCCGGCCCGGCGGTGAGGGGTCACGTCACAGTGCGTCAGCCTGCCTAAGGGGGGCGCCCCGTCCCCTTATCCCCGGGGGACCTGGTACCTCCGGGGGGGGGGGGGGGGCAGCCAAGCCGTTTTCCTCTTGAATGTACGTGGACGAGGCCGTCTTGGTAGAGGCACAGGGTTGCCCTGTAGGTGACAAGTAGGTGCGGACGCATGCTACGATAGAGGTGCATCATGTTTTTTCTGAGCTCCTCACGTATAGAGCGTCATACCTCACCGAACGAATGATTCTGGAGGAAAATAAACGTGCTACCGGATGAAAAATCTAATGCACGAAGTATACTCTTAACAATATTTCATCACAAGAATGAAAGTCCGACGAATTTGAGTTAAGAAGCCCGATCGTTCATAAAACGATTCAGCCCAAAAGTGCTACCTCTACCGTAGCACGCGTCTGCGGGCGTCCCAGAGCATTGGATCCGACCACGGTCGCCTCCGCGGTGAACGATAAACGGGTGACTCGTCCTTGTTAGAACCGGATAAGGTGGCCTCGTAGCACACGCCGCTTGAGGTATCAGAACCGGAGCTCGATACAGTAGCGATGACGATGTATTTTCCGCAAGGACAAATTGGTCAGCTTCAAGAGTTGCTCGCGGTTTGGACCAAGGGATCGCCGTTTGCTCGCTGGAATACGAGGTACATTCGTCGATGGGGAAGATGTTGCACGTGCGCGAAGTCGTGCGACCCGGCAAGTGTTTAGCGCGGCGCATGCTTATCTAGTTAGGCATGCTCCACGTACAGGCCTGACACGAGAGAGTACGGGGTCCGTGGCGGGGGGCGGTCGTTCGTCGTCGGGTCGCTCGCACGTTCGCGTTGATTGCGAGTCTCACGATGTCGTTTTGGCGATTGGTGGTGGCAAATATGATGGGGCCGGGGTGGGCGCGGCACGCTTTACGTCTCGTTTCTCGGTTTTTATGTGCAGCCACATTCGCGCACGCTCACTAGCCACGCCTCAGGAGACGTGATGGTTTTGTTTTTGTTCGAAGACCGGGCTGTTGTGGAGGATCGATTTCAATGCCGACACACAGGACCGCTTACGGTCACACGTGCAGGGGAGATATGATGTGTTTAGTAAGGTGTTGGAATTGCTGGCCATGGTGGTCACGGCACAGGTGTTTACGGTAGAGGCCAAGGAGGCGCCCCAATATATGGGCGAGAGTATCCCAATGCTGAGCGACCAAATGTCGGCCGTTCATTGAGTCAGCCGATGCCGGCGGGGACGCGAGCTGAGGGTGCGTGCACTAATGCGGATACTCGGCTGCCTCTAAATTCGCAGTGGCTGGTGCTTTAAGGCCGAACACATGCGTTGCGTTGCGAATGTTTTGGTGAACGGTGTTTTGCGGTGGGATCGTCCCACAATCGCTCCAAGCCTCAACGCGCTGTCCCTACATCGATTGGCAAGAGCAGCGTCTGGGGGAGACAGGGGAAGATCTCTATTCTGACACCCGCTTCCAGTACGTCGGTGGCTCAGTTGCGAGCTCGACTAGGCGTATACGCACGAGTCTCGTCGCCGATTACAAGAAAAGGTTTTGGCAGATTGATGGGTTGTCAGGAGTTTTTGACGTCGAGTGATTCGGACAGTTTCAAAGCCTGGGCGTTGATCGAGTTTGCCTCGTGGTGTTGCGCGTCGGACGGTAACCTGGCGTATACGATTACCGGGAAATTCGCGACGGTGCAGTATTTCCATCGATTAAGGGCAGGGGTGGAGCTGCCGGGTATGGCTCCCGTGGTTCAGTATGCGCTCAGAGGTGTTGCATGTGCCCACGTGACGGAAGGAACGCCACGCAGCGTCCACTTACTTCTGTCGTTTGGTATGCTTGTCGTGGGGGACACTCACATTTCCATGTGGGGCTCGGCGGGGAACGTTTAAGTGGCTATGTATATGTCTGAGTTACTTCCTAATGACGCGATCGGACGAAACGTTCGCCGCTCATTGGGGGGGGGGTGCACCCTGTGCACTGCCTGACGCGGGTTGGCGTGGTCTTTCACGACAAAGGTGGATACTTTGGGAGTTCAGGACAAAACGTCCTTCGATAATAACGGACATTATACCGCACCTTACGGAAAGGTATATCGAACTCTAATTCCAAGTGGTGTGTCCCCAAATGGGACTGAAGCCCTAAACGGGTCAATGTCTATGTTGCGGAACCTGGAGTCTGTTGAAGGCTGTTACACGAACAAATGGCGGTAGACTATTCATGGGTTTCTACGACAGCTTTCCAAACTAGTTGTAGACAAACGCCAGAATGTGTGTCGTCTCGTCCACTACAGTATTCCAAGGCCACGTTCTAGTTCTGAAGCATCCAAGTTATGTTCAATATCTACAGAGAGCACATTACTCTCTCATCTGAGCCCTTATGTGGTGTGCTATTGTGTCCCGCGTTCTAAATGAACAAGTGCCGACGAGCATCACGTTATTATTTGCCGAATTCGTCTGTTGCCCTCCTAAACTGTGTTTTCGTCTCCCACGAGTCACGAGCGCAACTCGCAGGTTTCGGTCGGGCAAAGGTCTGCACTATATACGGTCGGTTTGTAAACGCTGGCGGCTTCCTGTACCTCAGACAAAAAACCATACCATTTGGCTGTTACCTCGATAACACACCGACTGATTGTGGACCCTTATTGCCCATTGACACGTTTTTGCAATCGCCCGCTCCCCAACCCTCCCAGGTATTGCTCGTGTTAAACCTTGTCACACGCAAGAACAGGCCCCTGCTTGTTTGACCAACCGACATCTTTCTCTGCATTGAGGTCCGTTTCGACGTGCGTCTGGAGACCGAGACCATGGCTCCATTTCCGTATTTGCCGCTTGCAGCGATCGTCTTCAGTCTAGTCAGCCAACAGGTCGTCTTGATGAGTGTGTTCGCCTACGCGCCTTTCATGGTGGAGCACCTGGGAGTTGTCGATGATAGCGACGAAGCCGGTGAGAGACGTCCATCGGTGCTTGTTTGGCTGGGTTTGAGATAGCTGTTGTAATGGTTTTGCACCCCTTGAGGGAGGTCATCGATTCCTGCATGATGCTCCAAATATTTCAGGGGAGATGTGTTCCTTGTCTGTAGTATCTACTAACGGTTCATGTCGCCGGATGGGAGCCGTATAACCTGCATGGTTTAGAAAATGAGTGCTGGATTGGGTCTATACCATATGACACGACTTCGCACAATATCAGGTTAGGATGTAGACTATATAGATCGTGATATCTCCGACGTTTGAATGGTTTGCTTCGTTCTGTATATTAGTGGCGAAGGGTGAGAGGCGGTGTCCGGGTGGGCTCATTTCGCAGCCATTACGTCGCGGTTCCTACGATCCATCCGGGACATTCATTCAATTAATGCTTACAGCAATAACTAATTACCGGTATATGTTAAAAGACGAGAACATTGAACTCGTGAACACAAGAACGAGAAGATGCTGAGCACGAGCAAAATTAGCATCGTTCTACACTTTTTTGTTTGTACGTTTTTTTCCCCATCCCATACATTGTACTTGCCGTTTCTTTCTCCCTCCTTCCTAGTCGGAACTGAGAACCGGGGTTGCACAGTAGGCGCTTCTGCCTCCTCCCCACTACGCTTTGTGCCTTAATTGTTTATCTGGAGAAGACTACGGCCCTTTCTTTTCCTCGACACCTCGCATCGAATTGCGCTAGACTTGTGCACATTCGAAACACTCTACACACCCAAAACAAGTCATAAAACTCTCCCAAGTCTAGTCGAAATCGGCCAACCTCAGATGTATTCAAATTTAACGAATCCATGCATATTCCCTACATTGTCTATCCGTTGGAACATGGAGCTAAACGAGCTGAATGTATCAACTAGACAAACCGGTTGTCGCTCTCTTGTCGGACTCGGACGGGGTGTTTGCAGTTATCAGCTGAGGGATACATCTAAACCGCGAACGAAAAAAGTTCAAAATCTGTACTTGTATCCATACGTCCGCGGAGTATTTATGTTGTGCAACTTGCGAACAAAGCACTCATACGTATGTATATACAATAGACGTATATACCCGAAGCTGTTGTAAACCAAGCGTTCATAACAATCGGCCTCGCCGAAGAAACGATATCATATATCTTGAGGTTTTTGGGAGGTAGTGAGGCGAGCAACACTATGTATTGCAAATGCCCACTTTAATTTGTTGAGCCTGGAGACGATCGTCTCGACAGTCTATGCATATGTTCAAACGATATATATATATATATATACCTGCTCACCCGACACGCGTACAGCCAGTGGGTGCAGGTGGATTTGCTTACGTACGTTTCGACCAGATTGGTGACATCCACCGCGAGATCAATGTAGTTGTCGCATAAACCGCCCCAGGGTGCGTTGGCTACCTGAGTTTTGCGACGGATACCAATAATACAAGGCGTAATTAAGGAGATGGCAACCCCAGATCTGCCGATACGACGCAGCAAATGGGGCGAACATGCCTGCGGACGTTCGAAGCCTTTGTCTGTTTCGCCTGGACGTTGCCTGCGTTTTGTTGTCATTGTGTACGTAAGCTTAATCGACCTGGATAAGCCCTTATAGACACACTGCGGGAGTAAGCGATCCGGTAATGTAGGGTCTACTTTCTCCAATAATCGAATAACCGGTTTCGAAATGTGCGGTTTCAGTTACGAAAGTTGGATCTTGGTTTCCGGTTAAATAACCGAAGATCGATCTCGGTGTTCAATGCTGCTCGACGTTCGTCAAAATGGCGCGTACAACCAGAAGACCGCGCGGCACCTCACCTCGGTCCAATCTCTGCTTTCCCCTGAACCACCGAGCGCAGAAGGCGCTTGGCCGCTCCTCTCCGGCTCTTGATCGTCAAAGCCTACGAATCCCACGCGAGGAACGTACGATGTTTTTTCCGCTACAGCTGACTAAACAACTTCCCCACGTCATGTCTCCGCCCCACGCGCCAGGATTCTACGCGGGTCTGCTGTCTTCGGCCTTTATGACCGGCCGCCTGTTCTCATCGCACTTGTGGGGCTTGATTGCCGACGGTTACGGCCGCCGCTTCGTGATCGTTTTCGCCCTGTGCTCGACCGTGGTGCTGTCAATCCCCTTCGGGCTTTCGACATCATATAAGTCGGCATACATTTTCAGGTGAGGGTTGTTGACATACTGTTTCGTCGGCTTGTATGTTCAGGTGAGCGTACGACCAGGGTTTATACGAAGCCTCGGTGCACATATACATGCCATTGAAGCATGTATGCGTGACACACCACGGGGTGTGTGGAACGGTTTACAGGAGGCGTCGACGTCTCCGGGTTTAGAGACGAGCGTGATGAATTGCCGACTGCTCTTGGTATATTTGACCAGGCGATAGCTCGAAAAACTAAACTAGCTGCCACGCTGGTGATTGCAGATTCCGCGAAACCGCGCTGGTTGCCATAGAACTTGTTTGGAATCCAACAACTACAGTAGAGCCAATCCCGGAATGAAGACATACTGAGCAATGCAGACGAGCGTGGCTGTTCTCTCTTACTAATAGTGGCGGTAACAGAGACGGCACGTGCCATTTCGCTGTTGCTGTACAAGCGGCTGCTGTAAATAATGTTGCATAGGTTGTGGGAAATATATTTTGTGCTTAATCTACCGTCGGCTAGGCGCGGTTTCAGCCAACGTTCGGTGGACGGTCTGGTACGGCCTACGAACAGAAAATGTTACTTGCTCGCGCCATAATCACCTTGAGACCATGACCGAACCGCTGCTACGTGAGCATAGTGCGTACGATGCCAAACCCTTTGTAGCTAGTGAATAGTTTCGTTTTTCGTGGAGTGCTGTTTATTTGACGGGGGTGGTGTAGGGTACGAGATACTACCACGTTGGGATCTGAAACCGTATGCGCCCTGGTCAAATATACCGCGCGGTTCGCATACGTCTGTACACCAAGCACGAAAACCGCATCAACAACGGAGGCGGCGACAAATGACCCGTGCTACGATAGAGGTAGCACTTGTTTGCTGAAAATGTTTATGAGTTTTCGGGCTCCTTAACCCGAAATCGTCGGAATTCAATTCTGTTGTTTGCATTTTTTTTTGTTTTTTTTCATAGTATACTTAGGGCCCATATTAACGAGTAGTATATAAAACATTTAATTTAGAAAAATAAAAATTCAAATTCGCTTTTGATTGGTCAACACACGCACCAGCACCAAAGATTGGGATCTTGGGGTCTAATCTTGGGTGGTGGTGCGGGTTCTGACCAATGAAAAGCGGATTTCATTTTTTTTTTCAAAATTGATTAGCCCGTTTTAACGAAGAAACAAAAAAAATCAATTTGGAATAAAAAAAAATCAAATCCGCTTTTCATTGGTCAACACGCGCACCAGCACCAAAGATTAGGATCTTGGGGGGTGCTGATGCGTGTGTTGACCAATGAAAAGCGAATTTGAATTTTATTTTTCCCAAATTGAATTTATTTTATATTCGTTAAAATGGGCCCTTAGGGCGTGCGACTGTTCATCGGGCAGCACTTTTGTTTTCCTCCTGATATAGGGTATGGAGCTCCTCCTCACGCGAAGTGCTCGGAAAAAAAAATGGTTGGTGCACCTCTACCCGTAGCATGCGTCGAATACGTATCGCTTCTGGTCTGCGCCCCAGGTTTCTGCTGGGGCTGTTCAACGGCATATTCGTGGCATCGAAAGCTCTCGTGTCCGAAGTCTGCGGCCCGGAGCACCAGGCCATGGGGATGGGCTTCGTGATAGGTAAGTGGTCACGCCCGCGTCGAGAGCTCGCTTGTCTTGCCCGAAGCACGATTCTTGAAGATGGTCGCCGCAACCCGGCCAACAATTCCACGCGCAAACGTAGAGCTAACAAAAAAATACACTGCTTATAGAAAAGGTATATTGCTAACCCGTAGTTACTCACTTGTGGGGCACAACTGGTCGTAAGCCTTAGGCCCGAAACCCGCAAACTCCTATCGTGGGATTCATCCACAGCATGGGCACATATTTGGCAGTGCGCGTTAGCGATGTGTCTTTATTATAATTTACGGCAACGGCAGCCCGTTGCATGGAGAACATGTTCTGTGGGTTTAACAACGCGCTGCGTACAGCGGAAACGCTTATATGGCTTTAGTCAAAGAGAACGAGACGATTAAAAAGGACTTAAAAAACCCCAACTTGGATTTGAAGCGACACTTCATTTAACTTGCCACCATTTGTCCAGGGCCCGAATAATGCGGTTTCGACACAAAACTTTGAATGACTTCATGCTTTGTTTCGCCGTCGCCCCGGCCCCCTCGCGCGATGGCTGTCCTCCGTTTACTGACACCAGCTGGCTGGGCGGTTGGAGCGATATTGGGTCCTGGCGTCGGCGGCATCCTGTCGGAGCCAGTCAAACACCACCCGCTGACATTCTCAAGCGATGGGATTTTCGGCAGGTAATTGCTGTGAAGTTAACGCGGCCCGTTCTTGTCGCCGCCGGTCTGGAATATCGACGGCTCCTGCCTTGTTAGGACCGGATTGTGCCCCGCAATCGAGCTCCGCTATAAACGCCCGACCGTCAGGATTAAGTGCGCAACAAATAATGATACGTATCGTGCTCTTTGTCCAGTTCATTCAACGCCCCAAAGCGTGCAGCGGAGGGGGGGTGTTGGGGATTTCAAATCGACTGGATCGTCAACACGGCCTACGGCACTCACGTTTCGAGCGATTACTGATTTGGAGTTCGGCGTTGCATCGCCGTAGCCGTTACAGCATTCCGCTGCAAAACGTTACAAACATATATCCGACACATCACGATCTACGGTAATGATCTGGATCCCAATCTCCCGTTCTGATACTTGCATAATATGTATAGTCCATGCCCAAAGCAGGGCACTTGTTCTGCTGTTGAACGTGCACATGATTCGGCTCTCATCCACAAACATGAGCTGGGCCATACACATCCGTAATATATCCGCCCTGAAATATCTGCATCATCCGGAGTGTGCAAATCTTGGATAGCTGATTTCAGTTCCGGGTACTAGAGTAGTCATGGTCTATATGTTTCCCGAAGGGTCTCTACTCTTCGTTCCGTTGAAACCCTCCACAGGTATCCGTACCTTCTTCCAAACATCGTGGTCGCTAGCTTGGCGCTGTTGGTACTGCCACTTGTTATGGCGTTCATTAAGGATACCCCGAAAGCGGGAAGCAGCAGCGACAACAACAACAATAAACAAGATGACGTCCACGACGACATCTTCGCCGCCGACCACAACCAGCCACCCACGAAGGCAGCATCCCCGCAGCAGTTAGAAGGTTTCGGTGTCAGGAAGCCGTCGTGGATGCAGCCAGAGACGATGCCGCAGGTTGCCGCAGGGAATGCATCTCACCAGGTTGCACAGAAACTCGGCGGCAACACGAGAAGCTCGAAGCCGGACAGCTTGTTGGCACGAAAGGATGTTCGCGCTCTCCTCTTCGTGGACGTTGTATACTCGGTATGGGCGTCTTGCTCGTGTTTGTTGAGATGTATACGTCCAACAGTATTCCAGGATGTGTGCTGCTCGTGCTTGTTGTGTTCAAGTTGAATGTAGTTCAATACCGTCATGTGTAGGAGACGTCGGCTCGTGCGGCGGCGATGTGAGGGCCAGAGAGCCCTAATGTTTAGCACTTTCCCTGCGTGCGTTCAAAAGCACCAGGATTGAGTGTACTCTCCCTAGTAGCACTTGCTGCGTTACCCAACAAGTAATACACACGCATGTACCAGGTAGATTACCCGTTACAATGCGGGCCACTAAAGAAACATGACTTGATGTAGCCCGGTATCTCGAATCATCAAACCCGTCAGCACTGATTTCCGGGGGCTTGCTACGTAACTATGATACATGTAGGCGCAAACGCGGTGCATTGGACACCGCCTACGCTGACCGTAGCCGACAGAACTCATGACTGCTCGCAAACATGACCTTCTATTGCTGTCCGTCCCTCCGTCCACTCTCCAAAGTTTGCCGTTTCGGGATTCGACGAGGTGTACAGCCTGTGGACCCTCACCACCCTAGCCAAGGGGGGACTGGATTGGTCGACTCTTCAGATTGGGCAGGTTAGACGAAAGCCCAAATACTTTTGTGCGGTGTCCACCTTGACCTCCACTTTGTGTGAAGATAACTAAACAAAAATGGTGAAGCACGACGGAGGCTGCAACCCTCTTGCCACACAAGCATGCACAGTTCGCGTTGCTTGGAAAATAAAGCTGTTCTCACTAGCAGCCAGAACTGCATGTCTGATGTTTTGACGTTCAAGAGTTTCAGGAGCGTGAATGCAGCACCACAGTGATATACTGTCCGTCCGATAGATGCTGTAGTTCGGGTACTGGTGGTTCTGGAACGGAAAACCACGTCCGGGAGTCTCTGTGGGAAAGTGGCAGGCCAACACCGCAGCCGTCCGCCGGCAGAACGTGTGCCGCCCAAACCGCGTTACAGTGGCGGGTGTGGCTGTTGCGGCAGCATCCCAATCTCAGCACATGAATGTACCGACGAGCATGATCTCGACGCCGTCGCTGGCCTCTGACAGCCGAGTGCATGTGCTCCGTCTTGTCTTCACACTTTACTGGCCTCTTCCGCGTTTTCCCCCGACAGGCGTACTTCGCATGTGGGTTGATGGTGATGGTCTTTGAGTTTTTCGCGGTGCCGAACCTCACGCCGCGGTTGGGCATCAAGATATCGCAGAGGGTGGGCGCGGCTGTCCTGGTCCCCCTCTATGCCTTGCTCCCCACGCTATCCAGCGGCGTGGAGGGTGCCGAGTTGGCGGTAACCATATCCGCGACCGTCTTCCTGTTCACTGGCTACGTGTGCTCCCACGCGGTGGGTGCTTGCGGGTAGTGGGGGTCGCCGGTAAAGTGACTGATCGGGAAACCACGACCATGTCCGACTGACTCCAGCGCGCGTGGTGCTGCCCCTGTGTCCGTATAAGCTATCCGAGTATATGCAAGACACCTTCAACTAAACCTTGATCGAATGTATAGATTGTCTCCGTACGGTAATTGACGTTCGTAATCACGTACCTAGCTGGGTGCATGCTACAACCATTGGGGTTCTCTTGACCTTCTCGCGGTGCTCCTCTCGTGAGGATATCTATCCCTCACCCCAAGGGGGAGGAATTAGATGCAACCCCATGGGTAGCACCATCGTCTAGACGAAAAGGGGTGCCTTAGTGGACAGCCCCTGTGTTGAAGAGCCTCGTCAATCATTATGTTTGGCCCATGTAAGGGTACACGCTTCTCTTATGATGGTGCGCTACTTTGACTGGGGGTGGAGGAACACGTTCGTTGGACGTCCGAGGGGCCAAAACAACCAGCAATGTTTCTTCGACCTAGCTTCGAGAGGAACATATATGAACAGTTTTACAAACGCGACAGAGAACGCTGTTAGTATGTGAACTACGAAAATAGCACGTCCCCCTCGACCTTCTCATTACCCCGGCGTTCTTCCTCCCTGTCGTTCCATCTCACTCTCCGGCGTGACGTTCCCCGTTCGTTTTTTTGTTTTTGTTGGGCGACAATCAGTTTTACGTGGGCCTCTCACTGGCCATCAACAAAGCGGCAGGACCCGATCGGAGGGGGGAGCTGAACGGCATCTCGATGACGCTGAGCGCTATCGCGCGGACCGTATCCCCCATCGTTTGCTCGGCGCTGTACGCCTATACCATCAACAGCGACCATTCGTTCCCGTTTGACCACCACCTCGTCTTCTACCTCCTCGCTTTGGTCAGACTGGCCGTCGCGTACATGGCGTGGAACAGGATTGAAGACGTCGAAAGCGTGGAGACAAGCGCCTTGCCGTTGACTGAGTAGCTTCAGAGACAATCATGCCGCGGTAGAGGGTGTAGCGTAGAGGAAGAAGGTTCACTCCTAACTTGCATCTGCCTTGGTCGAGGATTTGTCTCAATTGAGAAGGAACGTTTGAATTGCGAAACTATCGTTTTGATGATATTAGCCGAAGCGATTGTTGGATCGGGCTACACTGCTGTAAGCAAATACGTGTATACCAGGTAGGTGGTATGATAATACGTGTACAGTTGGGTGGTATTCAATTGACAGTGATGATCAGGAGACGGAGTGGCACCAACAGCCGTACTGTGTGCCCAGACAAGTACTGCCCTATGCAGTATGTCCCAGAGAAAAGAAGATGATGTGTTTATGTCTTGAATATTACAGCAGTACCCATGGGAACACGAGGAGAAGAGGGTTGGAGTGGGTGTAGATTGGAGAGAGATGAGGTGGGAGCGCGAGCTCCTACCCATCACGCCTGCCCACCAACCACAATCCCTCGCACGTTCCCGAACCACAAACAGAGGTCCAATACGGGCCACAAATCAACTATTCTCAATTCCAGATAGCCCGCAATGTCCCGTTCACTATAGCCAATGGACTTTTCACAATATATGTATGGGCTACTGTAAATCCCGTAATGCCGCAAGCGGAGCGGCCGATCCGCCACACTGTTAGTTGATATAACCTATATCGAACACCCTCCCTTGGTGTATCCACTACATGCCTGTGCGGGGAAACCGCGGATATCGGCAAAACTAGATCGAAGCGCTTACTATCAAAGCCTACCTCAAATAATGTATTCCACTAGAAGATCAGGAAAATATTGAAACCTAACCCCTACCCAAAAGGAAATCGCGGTGCCTCTCGAAACTCTCTCTACCAATCACTTTCGTTAGGATATCCGCATGCTGATCTTCCGACCGGAGATACTGCACAGAGATGTCACCACTGGAAACCAACTCCCTCAGCAAATGGTACCGTACGTCAATGTGCTTACTGTTGGACGAGCTCAACGGGTTCTTAGCTAGTTCTATCGCCCCCTTGTTGTCCTCGTACACGCCAATGCACATCGGCCCCAGACAGGGTATCAGAAACGCCAGTATCTCCCTCACATATAAGGCCTCCTTGACCGCATCTGCCATTGCTACGTACTCTGCCTCAGTGGTAGATAGGGTGACGCACTTCTGCGTCCTAGAGAACCAAGTCACTAGCGTACCCTCGCAGCAAACTGCCACACCAGAAACAGAACGCCTGTCCTCCGCCTTATGGGCGTAGTCTGCGTCCACGTACGTCTCCAAACCAAACTCCATCTGAACAGAACCCACGTCGCCATCCCTCCGGAAAGTTAACCCTAACTCCGACGTGGCATTCAGATACTCGAGAATCTTCTGTGCTGCCTTGTAGTGAATCGGCTTGGGGTCATGTGAAAACCGTGCGATTGCCCGAACCGCATTTGCGATATCGGATCTTGTCTGGTTCCCGATCCGCATTGGGCTCCCCACGATCTCACGGAACGGTACATCCACCACAGTTTCCTCCTCGCTTAAGGGCCTGAGGTCCAAGGAAGGGGTAGCGGGGATGGGGCTAGACTTCGAAACACCAAAACGATTCAGTACACTCCGAATGAACTGAGTCTGATAAATCTCCAAAGTCCCTTTCTCCCGGTCCCTCTTGTACTCGCTGCCCATGTACCATTCTACCTCCCCGAGATGTTTGGTGGGAAATCTCTGGTTGAGGGCACTGACCACTACTCCAGTTACCGCCTCAGTAGCTGCAATCGTAATGTCGTCCACATGGAATACCATCATCGCCACAACGTTACCAGCGACCACTAAACGAAACACACAGGGATCTACCAAGCACTGCTCGAAACCACACTCTACCAGGGTTGACGATAACAGCTGATACCACGCTCGACCACTCTGCTTCAAGCCGTACAGGGCCTTGTTGAGAAGCACCACCTTACTAGATACTGATCCACAACCGGGGGGCAGACGTGAGTAGATATCGGTGTCCAACTCAGACTGGATGAAAGCCTGGTCTACATCTAAGTGCCTCAGGTCCCAGTCTAGCTTACACGCCATCGCCGCTACCAACCTGTTAGAGGTAGCAGAGGCCGTGGGGGCAAACGTCTCAAAGTATTCTACTCCCTCTACCTGGCTGTAACCCATAGCTACCATGCGGGCCTTTGCCCTGTCTACCATACCATGGGAACCTCCCTTCCTCTTGTACAGCCACTTGGCGTCTACGATGTTACACCCCCCAGGAATTTCAGTCACTTCCGCAAAGGTTCCGGCCGCCACAAGCCCATCGAACTCCTTCGTCATCGCCTCCATCTACACGTCGGAGTACTCCGACGAGAACGCCGCGGGGTACGAAACTGGCTCCGGTCCCGCTTCCCGGACAAGGCACTTAGGAAACTCGCCCGGCTTACGGGTAACCTCCTGTACGCCAGAAGCCCGTGGATTAGTTTTTCCCCTTCATCGGGCCCGAACATACTCACCAGGCCAGCTGCATTTTGATTGAGCGTTCGCGTCTGCGCCCTAGTTCGCCCAAGCTCCTCGCCACCTCTGAACCCTAGCAGGCTCGACTCGAGTTGACGCGCCGCAGTCCGCGCCATCGTAGGAACAGGATCGCTCTCGTCCGATGACGTCTTCTCGCTCTCCTTGGCCGAGAGGTCGCCGTCGACAGACGGCTCGCTGCCCACCGGCGACACATAATCACCTGGTGGGGGAATAGTGGCGTCGGGGGCTGGCAGACTTTCACCGTCTACATAACCCGGTTCACCTTGGCCATCATGGCCCACACTCGTCGCTGGAGGAGCCACTCGACGCTGATGGGGGATTTCCCTCCCAAGCAGTGGCAATGGAGTCGGTAGGCCAGAATCGAATTCATCTTGCTCTCCCGGCTCCGGCGTCCCTGCCAGCTCCGACGCCCCTCCCAGCTCTGGCGTCCCTCCCAGCTCCGGCGCCCTTGCCAGGTCCGGCGATGCCGGCTGTTGCAGTTGCACCGGCGGCACCCCCATAATCGGTGGTGCCTCCCAAGTGACGTCCCTTGTTTCTATCACCTTGTTCGCCCGCGTCAGCATACGCAATGAATCACAGGGGTGGTCGATGCCTGGCCCGAGGTAGAAGCTACTCTCGCACCTGGGGAACGACTTTGACGGGCGGTTCCAACGGCAATACCCCGGCCGAAGAAACGGGTGCAGTGAGGCAGGTGCAGTCTTACCATGTCACATCTCGTGCGGCGACTTGTTACCCGGGTTGGACGTAGTCGCGGTGAAGTTCAGGGCAGCACACGCCCAGTGTACAGCCGCAGCACAGAGGGTCTCCGACGGTGGCAGTTCGACGTGTGGGAAGATGTTGGGGGCTTGGATGCGAGCAGCAAACGCCGAGTTTTGGATGATACCGAGGGCTCGCTCGGCAACGCCGTTTAGCTCTGGACACTTTGCGTTGGTGAATTCCTCTTTGATGCCATACTGCCTGCACACGTTCCCGAAATCCCCACCAAAGAACTCTCCCCCATTATCAGGCCTTACTCTCTCTACTTCCGACGGTACACCATCCGCACGTACATCAGCCAAAAACTTCCTAAATGCGTCAGCAGCATCGGATTTACGCTCGAGGAAGTATACCCATGAGTAACGGGTAAACTCATCTTTCACTATCATCACGTACTTTTTACCAAGCAACGAAGGAACACTCAAAGGGCCACTCAGATCCACGGTAACTCTTCCTAGCTTATCTGTCGCGCGTGATTCAGTACTGTTAGCGAACGGTTTACGGTATCCCTTGGCCATAGAACATCCAGTGCATGGTTTCAACCTACCTAGCAGTTCTACACCTAGTGATTTGGCAGTCTCTCTCAACAAAAATCGTTAGCATGGCCGTGCACACAGTGGAAACAGTTGATGTCCACAGCAGTCTCATGCGAGTCCGCGCTACCAGGGGCTACCACGGGAAACGCTAGGGGAACAGAGTCAGCAAGTTTCACAAAGTTTCCGCTTGCGAATGTCAAACTTCTGAGCAACTCAGGCTCACGCTGGTCAACACTATCGGGGGCTATCACAGGGAACCCCAGGGGGGCAGGGAGAGAAGGTTGTACGAGGCTCTCGAGGGGCTCGGGAGCCGACAGGGGAAAAGGGATGCACTCATCATCAGGGTCAAGCCTTCTACCATAGTTACAGTAACCGGAACCATCACTCCAAAACCTAATAGGTCCGTCCGCTAAGGTCACGCTCACATCCGCATCGTCGGTTGCGAAATCTACTCCTCGCGTGGGCGCAGCCATCAAGGAAAAAAGGTTGAAAGCCAAGCTGGGCACGTATGCCACCTTGTCTAGCCCTATTTCGATGCTTTTTTCTTTGTTGGGGAAAACAACAGTCAGCGACCCGTAACCCCCAACGTCTATCAAAGTATCGTTTCCAATCTTAACCTTATCCTCGGATGGTTGCACGTCTTGGAGCAAGTCAGCTGATCTAGTCATGTGAAAGGTTGCACCACTATCAGCTATCTACTTCTCTGTGCCGTCCTTACTCTGCTCGCGCTCTCCTACCGCATCGCTCTTACCAAGCATACCAATCGCCAGACAGCCTATTATCTCACCAGTGCCATTCTCGGACCTCTTCGCGGCGGGAATAACGTGTGCGGTGCAGTCGAACCATCGATGGTCTGGCTCCAAGCATCGATGACACTTGTTCTGCATGTCGTCGTACTTCTTCTCCCCGTTCTTCTTACCGCTGGCAGTGCTGTTGTTCTTGGCTGTCATAACACCACCGGAAATACCCTTACCAGCTCGGTCACCCTTTCCACTTCAGTACCATCCTCCTTACGGTTTCGTCGACCGGGCTTGTTCGCAACCAGGGCCTGTCCTACGTTACGGGTCTTGGTGTTTGCACCCCTAGACATAACTGTATACCGTTGCCTGGCTATCGCCTCTATTTCCGCCCGGGTGATGCCGTCCCTGCACAGTATCGCGCGCTGTTCGAATTCGTAGTCGTTGGTAAGTACTTCTACGATTTTGAGGTTTACATCCTCTACAGGCAAATGAACTCGCAGGGATCCATGAACACCGACAATCTTGTCTACACAAGCGAAAAATCTCATCGGCTCTTCTCTCTTTTCCATGACCAAATCGTTGAACTGCCGCTTCCACTTAGATGTTTCAGGCAAAGTTTTGGGCAAGAACCAGTCCTCTAGCATACGCCAAGTTAAGCTAGGGGAGTTAGTATCATACACTCGGCTTAGCAGTTCGCGGTCGGTGACGCTCTCGGTTATACAGGTCCATGCAAGTCGGGACCGCTTAGGCGAACTCACTGAAGCCTTGGTCCAGTTTAAACCGAAGTTACAGACGGGTCGCCTACCATCATGTCAGACATAGTGGTGAAAGCCTGTATGCAACCGTTAGCAATCGCATAACCCTCGAAGCGTCTGTTCCACAATGGATACTCTACACTGTTACCATTAAATTTAGGAATTCCAGATTTGATGCTACTGGTCTCCCGTGGTCCTACAGCTAGATGACTATCCCCTATAGTTCCTACATCACCAACAATTTGCAGCGGACTGTTGGCAGCGGCTCCAACTCTACGACTAAAAGCAAACCCTGCCTGCTCACTAGTCCCAGCACCTTCTACACTTGATGAAGGCTGGTCTCCACCGGCGGTTGCCCCTTTCAGCCCGCCAGTATCCTCTCGACTCGCCTCGATTGCTGACAACCTTTCCTCAAAGAGCCTTGCCTGCGCTGCGAGCTGCTCCTTCAAGTCTTCTATGGTCTCTTGGTCCATCTCGGAACACCAGTCAAGTTCGAACTTGACGTTAACGTATTCAATTGACGGTGATGATCAGGAGACGGAGTGGCACCAACAGCCGTACTGTGTGCCCAGACAAGTACTGCCCTATGCAGTATGTCCTAGAGAAAAGAAGATAATGTGTTTATGTCTTGAATATTACAGCAGTACCCAAGGGAAACGAGGAGAAGAGGGTTGGAGTGGGTGTTGATTGGAGTGAGATGAGGTGGGAGCGCGAGCTCCTACCCATCACGTCTGCCCACCAACCACAATCCCTCGCACGTTCCCAAACCACAAACAGAGGTCCAATACGGGCCACAAATCAACAATTCTCAATTCCAGAATAGCCCGCAACGTCCCGTCCACTATAGTCAATGGACTTTCCACATTATATATATGGGCTACTATAAATCCCGTAATGCCGCAAGCGGAGCGGCCGATCCGCCACACTGTTAGTTGATATAACCTATATCGAACATGTGGGGCATTCCGCGAGGCACACAATTTCTTCGGCTCGGTCACCTTGCCGAGATGCACACGGTGAGCAGCTACAAGGTACACCGGCCACTTGGTTCGAATGACCGTGCTGCCTTGGTTTTTGAGAGAGCTGCTATTACTGTAGTTCAGCAGCGACAGTACTTATTATACTATCGCTACTGCTTCTGGTGCATTTGTGGCGAATCAGGTTCCGCTGTCTGCTTGTTGGGGGTCTTTGTACGAGCTCACCAATCGCTTGCAACCCGTATGTACCCTCTCGACGCTTAAAAAACCAAACGCGCAGTTTTATTCAAAAGGCTTAGTTTCGTTCCAACATTTTGTCATCTACGAATACATACGCAGGTCTACGTACATACGCAAAAAATATCTGCAGTACCTCTATCTACGTGAACTATGGGCCGATCTACGAATATGTTGGTACAGCAGTACGAGCTGGTCCAGCCGTAAAACAAAATTCGGTTGTATCGCTGTATCGGCGTTTTCACGGCAATTTTGAACAACTACAGTAGGACTCCCAATTTCACATCAGTATTCACGAGTCTGCAGCGCATATGCAGACGTTAGCATTTCGAAACTACTTGACAGGTGCTGTCTCTACAGTAGTAACCATCTGAGAACGGTACTTTTTTCTTTAAATAACGGTATTTGCCGTTCATTTTTTGTGGCAAGAAAAAATTTCCGAAAATATCAAAATGAAGATCCACATTTCCATCTCCCATATTTCGTGTTGTATTTCAAGATGTGGAGAAAGAGGTCAGCCCGGCCTAGACAGCAACATAGGCATGACCGAGGAGGAACACCCGGCCCGATTGAGCACTTGTACCCGGAGCACTGGGGTTGGACGTACAGCAAAGGCTTGTCTCTGCTTTCTGTTCAAAATCTGCAACTGGTTGATCGAGTTTCGTTCGCCGGGAAAACTTTCACCACCATCAGGGGGGGCTCCGCACCCGTAAACTCTTGTTGACGCCCATCCTGGGACCCAGGGCGATCATTCTCCGGGAACAGAATTTTGTTTAGCTCGCGGCCGCGGGCGTGCAGTGCATTGCCCTCGGTCCGGCCAGAAAGCGGCGGAACTGCGTGTTGGATCGTTGCTCTTATACGAACCGACTGACAGCTCGCCTCCGGAGCGTTTTCTGGCGCTTCAAACGGTTGGTCACACGTCACCGAGGTCACAGGGACACTTTGCCAAGCAGCAGCGTTGCGTGTCGTGCTCTGGGGGGAGCACGGCTGGTCTGCTGTTCCCGGCCGTCTGTGCTGCTTGGGCGTTTGGGTGTACGTATCCCTGGGTATACCATCACGGACGACATCACAAGTCTGAGAGTTAGACCATTTGCCTCGCACAGAGTTCGCCTCGACCCTCTACCAGAGGAGAGTCGTCGTGCAAAGTCTTAGTTGTATACTCCTTCCTAGCTCGAGCACGAGTAGGCTGCGCATCTACAGCAGTATTAATCATCAGCGTCCAAAAAACCCAGCTGATTGCTTAAAAAAAAGATAAAACAACATGCCTCGCGATTTGCCTGCTCGTACGTACAATACGTGTGGTTTGATGCGATCTGTCTTTTTTTTGGAACAGGTCGTGCGTGTGCGCGCGTGCTCAAA
>MEHQ01001923.1:0-52783 GCA_008828725.1 Saccharina japonica | reverse complement strand
CCCCGGATGTGGCAAGAAAAAAATTCGAAATATTCAAAATAAGATCCACGTTTCCATCTCCGATATTTCGTGTTGTGCTTTAAGCTGTGAAAAAGAGGTCAGCCCGGCATAGACAGCAACATAGGCATGGCCCAGAAGAAACACACGCCCGATTGAGCACTCTCTACCGATGCACTGGGTTGGACGTACCGCAAAGGCTTGTCTCTGCTTTCTGTTTAAAATCTGCAATGGTTGATCGGTTTCGTTTGCGCGGGAAAACTTTCACACCACATCAGGGGGGCTCCGCACCCTAAACTCTTGTTGGCGCCACCAGGGACCCAGGGCGAGCTTTCTCGCGAAACGATTTTGTTTAGAGGCTCGGGCCGCGGGCGTGCAGTGCTATGCCCTCGGTCCGGCCAGAACGCGGCGGAACCTGCGTGTTGGATCGTTGCTCTTATAGCTAACCGACTGACAGCTCGCCTCCGGAGCGTTTTCTGGCGCTTCAAACGGTTGGTCACCGGCCCGAGGTCACAGGGGCACTTTGCCAAGCAGCAGCGTTGCGTGTCGTGCTCTGGGGTGGAGCAGGCTGGTCTGCTGTTCCCGGCCGTCGTGTGCTGCTTGGGCGTTGGGTTACGTATCCTCTGGGTTATACCATCACGGACGACATCACAAGGTGAGAGGTTGAGACCATTTGCCTCGCACAGATTCGCCCTCGACTCTACCAGAGGAGAGTCGTCGTGCAAAGTCTTAGTTGGTATACTCCTTCCTAGCTCGAGCACGAGTAGGCTGCGCATCATACAGCAGTATGTAATCATCAGCGTCCAAAAAACCCAGCTGATCTATAAAAAAAACGATAAAAACAACATGCCTCGCGATTTGCGCTGCTCGTACGTACAATACGTGTGGTTTGATGCGATCTTGTCTTTTTCTTGGAACAGGTCGTGCGTGTCGCGTGCTCATCACAACAGCAGCAAAAACAACATTTGTTGCCTTTTGTATTGCCGATCTCTTCTTCATTTGATATGCCCTCGCCCAACAAAAAATAAAAATAACGACCCTGGTTGTCTAAGTCCGCAGTGCAGTGCAGTGTTTTACAGCGTCCGTTGCCAACCGATGCCAACCCAACTATAAGATAATATCATACTGGGTACTATTATTTTATAGGGGGGGGGGAGGGTTGCAATCAATCTCTATACATCGGTCGTGATCGCATAGCCATAGGCCCTTGCATCTATACCAGGACGGAGATTGTCGGCGGGGGGCGGGGGGCGGCCGGGCGGGAGGGTGAGGGGGGGGGCGGGGGCGGTTGCAATATGTTGTTTTTAGTATGCGCGTTTATTCACAGACGGCAGGGTGATACTGTAAAATTGTCGGCGAAAAAAATGCGTTCATGGTGTCCTGAACGCCTTTCTTTGAAAAACAAGACATTAATGGGTAAACTCGAACTGGGAAACTCCGCTTTAATTTTACCCGCCTTAATTTTGGCCGAAGTGATAATGTTATTGTTTACCGCCGTCGTTATGTTGTGTGTTTATCGTTTTTGTTAAGGCCGAAAAACAAATACCGGTTGCCGCCGCAAAATTGCCAACATGGTTTGGGTATATATTCGCCGTGTGCTGCCAAAATCATTTATTCTGCTGCTTTCGAAATGATTGGCATCTACCGTTTGAAATTCCCCGTCGGAGCGCATTCCTTTACCGCCTCGTTATACTGTAGCGAGCGCCTGAAGAACGTTACAGTCGAGTACCCTGAAAAAGACAGCATACATATCCACATACATACGTGCATCCACACACACACAAGAGCATACTTATTGTTGTATGCGTACTGTGTGCCGTAGTCTACAGCAGCAGTACTGTTCAAATATTGCATGAAGGCAGTGCATTTTGTTTTTTTTTGGTTGGGCGAGGGCATATCAATGAGAGGAAGAGATCTGCAATGCAAAAGGCAACATGTTGTGTTGCTGCTGTTGCGATGAGCACGCGGCACACGCACGACCTGATCCAAAGAAAAAAGACAAGATCGCATCAAACCACACGTACTTGTACGTACGAGCACGCAAATCGCCGGAGGCATGTTGTTGTTTTTTTTTTTTTTTAATTGAATCAGCTGGGTTTTTATTGAATCAGCTGGCTGGGGGCATGGATTTCGATGAAATTAGTCGCAATCGTCGTCTGGTGCGTGGTGGGCTGTTGGGCCGTGGTGGTCGAACAGCCCGGCCATTTTCGGGTAGGTGGGTACAATTATCGGGTACCTCTTGGGGGTGAGTAGCCAAAATCGGGTATACCCGATGGGTTTGTGGCCAGCGTCGGGTGGTGGCCTGCGCTGGCCAATGAGATGGCGCCCTCGGGTCGTCGCGGTCACTAAAATACAATGGTACCCTGTTTTGGCCACAAACCCATCGGGTATACCCGATTTTGGCCACTGCTCAAAAAAAAATAACTGGTACAATGGTTCCAAGATCCAGTTATCGTAAAAAAATGAAACACAATTAAGAAGGAAAAAAAATACTTGCAAGAACCGTACACGTATTACACGTAGTTGTTGTTGTTGTTGTTGTTGTTGTCTTCACATTAAACTCGTTTCAGTTGCTAATCTGATCTATTAATAGCAAGATCACGGCCCGTAGTCACAAAAGTGCTACTGTAGGGCCATCAGAGAATCCTAAAGAACACGCACACTTAGCAGGGAAAGGATACACAAGTCCGAAGAGGTACACCTAAAATCTCTACAGCATGTTATGCGTGTCCAAAACTGAACTACACGCCCGCAATCTCCATTCGACTACAGCAGAATCGCCCCCCCCCCCACAACTCCCACTCTTTACCAATGAATTAGCCGACTACAGCGTAAATACTGACAGAAGTGCTGTCTGTGCATAAACACACGGTATGCGTGGGAACAAGATGGAGCACGCAGCTGCTGTCTGAAGTGCTGCCAGAGTGACAGTCCGCGGGCACACAGTAAAAAGAACAGCCAACCAAAGCCATCACGTCAATTGATAATTACCCGAATCTATCCTGAACGTCTGTGTTAGCACAGCATTATAAACATCGACACTGATTAGGAATCGTTCCACATTGAAGGGATCTTCCACGATTATGCACACACTTAAGGCACCCGGGGTATCCGCGCCATCTCTGCCGCGTCTCTCTACAAAACCAGTGACGTCATCCACACAGACCCAACAACACAATTCAGGGGAACAAACGTAAAAAAAGCGAAACATTTGTCAACAAACAAATGTTTGTCCGTACACCACGGGTCGATGTCGTCCGTGCTCCGGCGCGCTGCTGTGTTGCTGCTCCGGCGCGCTGCTGTGCTGCTTACTGCTCCGGCGTGCCTCTCCGGTGCCGCTCTGGCCAGTCCTAGCACGACCACAATCGACCCGCTCCGTCCGTACATGCTCTCGTTGCTGTCCTTCCCAGTCGGTTCCTCGCTTTCTCCCGCGTTGCACTCAGGGTGCTTGGTCTGGAAAATACAAATTCTCGCGCTGAAGGGGTCAACCGGCCCAGTCTGCAACTCGTCGTCACACTCTCCCTCCTCCTTTGATGGCGAAGCCAGGTTACTGAGACAGCAGTACAGCCCCCTCTAGCAAACACACCTAGGGCAGTGTACGTACTGTCCGTCCACCTTTCTGATGGCGTCTGCCTCCGCGCACAAAAGTGAGATGGACATTGCTGTCTACACCGACGGCCAAAAAGGCCCGTGCATCTGAACGTTTGCGCCTGACGTCCCAGTGCCGACCCAACTCCACCGCTGCGCACGCTTCGCGGCGGGCGCGCAGCAGCAAGAAGGTATCGGTCCGCTTGAGGGTGAGTCTAGCCTTGCTCGCTAGAAAGACCCCCTCCCTCGCTATGGGCCATGCCAAAGCAAAAACCTTGCCGAGGCAGCGAGGGGAAGAAGGGAGTATACGTAGTGGGGGAGCATGCAGAAGAGCCAATGTTGTGACCCCGGATCTGAGTCACGACTATCAATAGGAGTTATTTCCTCAGTTTATATATCGATATATTGTATACAATATCTTGGCATATACTCTTACCTGGTATACACCAGCAACAGCAGCAGCAGCAACAGCAGCAGGACACAACATCACCAGACCACAGGAACAAGACCCCACCAAGGCCCACCAGCCACTACGAGCAACAACAGCTTCTAGTGCTCCTTCGGCTGGAGGGGCGGGGGTGGCGGTGGTGGTGGTGGTGGTGGTGGGGTTTGGTGGCGGTGGTGCGGGTTGCTTCTTTGTTGCGGGTACAGATTTGGACTGTTCTCTAGAGACGACAGCGCAAGGCAAGCCACCATCACCGCCGTCACCACCCCACCATCACCAGACCACGGGAACAAGACCCCACCAACGCCCACCAGCTACTACGAGCAACGACAGCTTCCAGTGCTCCATCGGCTGGTGGGGCGGGGGTGGCCGTGGTGGTGGTGGTGGTGGTGATGGTGGTATAGCGTTTGCTCGTGGTGCGGGTTGCTTGTTTTGTTGCAGGTGCAAGTCTGGACTTGGTGCTTGAAAGAGAGCGCGGAGGTTGAAGATTAAATTCCCAGTGACAATTGCCACTGGTAAGAGTTTGCTAGGGCAGTCACTATGGTCTAGCTCTGAGATCTCGGCACCGCTTTCGACACGAGCAGTACGAGACGGTTAGCATAAATAGCGGGCGTCTATCAGTCCCGAGCACGTCTGAATCGGTTAGGTGTACGCGTCGCACGCCAAAAGCAAAGCGAACAGACGAGGGACGGACGAAGGACGAAGGACGAATGACGAAGGACAGACCTCAATATTTAGCAATCCGGTAATTAAAGGCCCGCTGTGGCAGTTTTCAGAACTGGTTTTTGTCCGTTTGTGTCTGTTCGTGTGCAGGGATGTGTGTGTGTGTTCTTCACATTAAACCTTCCTTTCTACCCGTCGACATCCAGCACACCCAGTGTCCGTGCCGATTCTTCATCCCAAAAAGGTACCAGTTATGTGGTCACAAAACTACGACACAGAGATACTACGCTCAGTGCAGTGAGCAGAGCGGACAATGCAATGCCATATACGACAGGCAAAACCTACCCTGCTAGCAATCCAGGTGCATGCAAAAAGAACAAGAGAAAGAAAAGAAAAAAAGCGAAAAGAAAAAATGATAAAAGTGAACATACTGAAGCAAATCAACAATCAAGCAGCCAAACAAAAGCATGACAAAATAAAAAGAAATAAAGTGTCGTGTTCTCCCAGAGGAGATGCGATATCCAATAGAAAATAAACCAAATGAAATGAAACGAAATGAAATGGACCGAAAAAAACAGCGCCAGCAGAGCAAGACTAAGAACGACAGGAAAGGACAGGCAGCCGGAGCACACCAAAAGCACCTTCCAGCCAGCCGAGGCAGGTTTGTGCGCAGGTTCTACCAGCCAGTCGGTCTGGTACCTACTCTGTTTGCCGTCTCCTTCCTGCTTTCGTCCGCCGCGATTTCCCTACGAACCCCCCCACCCTCCGTCTCGATTCCCTTGGGCGCCACCCATACGACGGATACGTGGCACTTCCAACTCAGTTCCGTTTTGCTCTCGTGCCCCACACGAGAGTCCAGGAAAGAAAAGAGGAAATAACCAGGGTTCTTTACGGTTAACCGTCCGTGCACTGTGCGTTTTTGTTTCCCCCGAAAATCCTACGGTCCGGTTCGGTGCGGTTTTCAGAAAGCGGAAATCTTACGGTGCGGTTCCGTTCGGTTATCTGATATTGTAAATCCTACAGTGCGGTTCGGTTTTTTCGTGCATCCTACGGTGCGGTTCGGTGCGGTTTTCAGAAATCAGGAATCCTACGGTGCGGTTCGCTGCGGTTTTCAGAAATCGTAAATGCAACGGTGCGATTCGGTTTTTTCATGCATCATACGGTGCGGTTCGGTGCGGTTTTCGATAATAAGAAATCCTACGGTGCGGTTCGGTGCGGTTTTTTAGATTCAGTTAATCCTACGGTGCGGTTCGGTGCTGTGATACATCCTACGGTGCGGTCCGGTGCGGTTCCCCGTTGAACGGGTTTTGCTACGGTGCGGTTCCAATCCCCGTAGGGAAAACCGTTCATAACCGCTGTTTCTCCACGGTGCAACGTATGAATAAACCGCACAAAACTGCGGTTTCGTACGGTTTTTGCCTCTTTTCTCGGGGCACTACTGCACTAACCAAACCGCTACAGGCATCGTATGAAAAAACCGCAAAAACCGCGGGTTTGTACGGTTTTCGTGCAAGGTACATACATATTATATATTGCTTACTTTCTACGCAAAGTGAAGAGAGCAACAACTACCACACGGCAGAGACCTTGCCCCAGGCTTCCTCCGCAACGTCGACTATTTCACGAACTGTGCCGACTAATAGCGCCGTCGCGGCCGGAGGAGGGCAGATCGCGGCGGCTTCCGATAGTGCAAGCTCCAGGATAACACCGACGGCAGGGTGGGGGACCAAAGCTGCACAGGCGGCCGACTGCTGACCAGCTGCGGACTGCGCAACACTGACTGGCTGCGGGCTCCGGGGCATCGGCTGCGGGCTGCGAACCGGATGAGCTTGTAGCTTGCACCTCTTCGGCTGGGGAAGGCTGCGCATCCGCAAGTTCCGTACCGGTATTAGCTTTTCACGCCCCGGTGTGGTCGTGTCGGCGGCGAGGTGTGGCGATGTGTGGCAAAGCAGCTTTGCTGGCGTGCACGCTTTGGCACGCATTTCCGGGTTCCCTGTGTTCTTGCGTATTTGTGTATTTGTGTAATTGTATATTTGTGCATTTTTCTATTTTCTCGTACTTTTGTATTACTCAGTTTTCACCGATATCCAATTTCAATATTTTTCCGGATAATTTATAAATGATAAATATATATAAAAAAAAACAACAACATATAGATCAGCTGATAAAAAAGAAACAATTATTAATAATAAATTAATACCTGGTATGGAAAATGAAATACGTACATAAATACTCCGAATATATAAATATACCACGTATATAGTCCAACTTTTTGCATTTTAACGTCAATAAAATAATAATAATACTAAAAATATGAAACACCATAAGATCAACCAAGCTAGCGGGAGCACTTTTGACACGAAACCGAGCAGAAATCGCCATAAACCGTGCGAAACCGTGACCCTATAGCACCGTTCCGGGGTCGATGAAACCGCCGTTTGTATACGGTTTCAAGTTAACCGCACCGTTAAATAACCGATCTAACGGGAGCACTTTTGACACGAAACCGAGCAGAAATCGCCATAAACCGTGCGAAACCGTGACCCTATAGCACCGTTCCGGGGTCGATGGAACCGCCGTTTGTATACGGTTTCAAGATAACCGCACCGTTAAATAACCGATCTAACGGGTTTTGGCACCGTATCTTGATGCACACGGTGCGGTGCGGTTTCTATGACATTCCTACGGTGCGGTTCGGTGCGGTTTTAAGAGATCGAGAATCTTACGCTGCGGTTCGGTGCGGTTTTCAGATATTGAAAATCCTACGGTGCGGTTCGGTTCTGTGATATTTCCTACGGTGCGGTTCGGTGCGGTTGTCAGAAATCCTAAATGGTACGGTGCGGTTCGGTGCGGTTTTCAGATTTCGTGAACCCTACAATGCGGTTCGGTTATATTTTGTTTCCTACGATGCGGTTTGGCGCGGTTTTTCCGATATCGCAAAACCTACGGTGCCGTTCGGTGCGGTTTTCAGGTGCCATGAACCCTACGGTGCGGTTCGGTGCGGTTTTCCGATATCGCAAAACCTACGGTGCGGTGCGGTGCGGTTTTCGAGAGGGCGAACATCCTACGGTGCGGTTGGGTGCGGTTAACCGCACCGAACCGCACCGAACCGCCCCGAACCGATAGGAAAAACCGCACCGTAAAGAACCCTGGAAATAACAAAAAATATAATGAATATGTATGTAGCTAAGAAACCAAAAAAAGTCCTAGGAAAATACGGAGGGGCGGAAAGACAAAAGGGTACACCCCCACCGGCACACACACAACCCCTTGTAGAAGAGCATATATTCGATGCTCGTCGGCCTTCGGCCTTCTCGCATCGTTAGCCCCTCATTACTATTAGCATTGCTGCCCCAGTTCAAGTCCCACCGTGGTGAGACTTGGAGTATATTTCAAAAATAAAAAGGAACCAATTGCTGAGAGGGCCTTCGTGGCATGGGTAGGCGGAATCCGACGCAAGTCGACGAGGGAAGAAAGTGCTGAAATATTCTCGCGACCAAAGGTTATGGTACCACTTTGTGGCTCGTTCATATTATTATCCGCAACATACCAGGTAGTGCCAAAGAAAATGGGGGTACCCCTCGTATGGAGCATAAAGTTGGTCCACTATGTTCTCAAGATGGAAAAATCTGCAAAAAGGGGTGTCTCGCCATCATCTGACCCCTAAGATGATGCCAGCAGGCACAATACGCCATTATCTTGGTTGGCGCTTTTAGTGGTTCGCAAATATATACGATAATACATGCCTTTATTGCACTATATACGAGAACGATACGTATACTATGTACGTATGACGTACATCAGGTACGTATACGAAAACGACACGTACCATACTTTGAATATATACGAGTACTATATTATTATGTTGTTTTGGCGATGGGCACAGCTGATGCACACCCTTTATCTTTGCTTGACGAAATAAAAGTCTGGAGGCTAAAAGAGCCACAAAGTGGTACTATAACGCCTGGAGGGGGAAGAAGAGCATACTTAGTGACCCCGGATCTGTTTTACGACTGAAGAAGAAGAGAAGAAAAAGGGCGAAGATAATAAGGTCAATGGTCATTTGGGGGTATACCCCCTGGTTTTACGGCCATTTGGGGGTAGGGTCAACATGCGCCCGCGGAAAGTGCTCCAGCGGGCCCAAACAGGCCTCAAACGCCATTCCGAAGGCCTGGCGAGATGCCCGAAGCCCATGCCAAGCACGCACATGTTTTTTTTTTTTTAGGCACGTCTTTGGGCCTTACAGGACGGCGGCGCACGAGGGAGCAAACTAAGTCCCCCGTTTGACCACATCTCGGGGGGGGATAACCCCACGTACCTACTAAATTTATCTACTCCCCCCGATTGACCACTTTTTTCACCCCGTTCGACCGAAACCATACCCCCGTTTGACCATCTGCGACAGCCTCAACAACGACTACAGCAGTACGTATCCACGTCACCGCCGAACAGACCGAATAGACCACGGGGCGGAACATCCAGAACTCGCGAATAGTCTGGATCGTTTGCCCCCCAAAATATCGGCGGAACAACATAAAAATCAAATCTTTATAGGCGACATGAAGATATCGGCTCTTCTCAGAAAATGTAGGCCCTTCTGATGGGAAAAGCAAGTGGTGAGAAGCAGGACACATACGGGTACGAGATGCTCGGCGTATCTCAGGGGGTCGTGGGTTGCTGGGTGTTGTGCGTGCTGGTGCGTGGTGCTTCGTTGCTGGGTGCTGTGCGTCATGGATGCTCGGTGCTTGGTTTTGTCGGACGGGAGGGGTCTTTGGGACACGAACAACATCAGGCGCAACGTTCGTTCGTTAGTGTTATTGAGAGGTGCTCTCCTCCCGTCCCCCATCGTATCCATCCCCCGAGACCGCTTGCGACGGAGCACACGGTATGTTAACCTATGTTATACTACTCGTTAACCCTACTGTCTACTACTACTACTACTACTACTACTACTACTACTACTACTACTACTACTACTACTACTACTACTACTACTACTACTACTACTTACTACTACTACTACTACTACTACTACTACTACTACTACTACTTACTACTACTACTACTACTACTACTACTACTACTACTACTACTACTACTAACTACTACTACTACTATATACTACTACTACTACTACTACTACTACTACTACTTATACTACTACTACTTATACTACTACTACTACTACATACTAAACTACTACTACTAGCTACTACTACTACTACTACTACTACTACTACTACTACTACTACTACTACTACTACTACTACTACTACTACTACTACTACTACTACTACTACTACTATTAATACTACTTCTACTACTACACTACTTACTACTACTACTACTACTACTACTACTACTACTACTACTACTACTACTACTACTACTGCTTATATTCTACTACTACTTACTACTCCTACTATATACTACTACTATTACTACTACTACTCACATACTACAGTAGTAACCATCTGAGAACGGTACTTTTTTTTGTGGGTTCTGCCGATGGCTGTACTGAAAGAACCAAGGCGACAATTCACACGCCGGTTGTGTCCAACAATGCCCTGAGTGAAAATGAAAATTCGCGTTCGCGTCGATCTTTATATTTTTCAGTTTTGCTTTAGTTATAGCGCTTGAAAGGCTATTTTGGTAAGGATTTCAAATGGTCAATTTTCAATATATTTATTTTCGGCTGGCTCAGGAAACCACATTCTAGACCCGATATTGAAAATGTGTTCCCGGATGATTGTGGTGACAAGCTATACGATCATCATACAAGTTGTATTGTAGTAAAATATCCATTTTTGATGGCGCTGAAAATATTTTCCGTTTTCGTTTTTTTCCTTACTGACAGTAAGGAATTAACCCCAAAACGGAAAAATTTTCAGCGCCATCAAAAATGGATATTTTACTACAATACACCTTGTATGATGATCGTATAGCTAATCACCACAATCCTCCGGRAACACATTTTCAATATCGGGTCTATAATATGGTTTCCTGAGCCAGCCGAAATTAAATATATTGAAAATTGGCCATTTGCAATCCTTACCAAAAATAGCCTTTCAAGGCTATAACTAAAGCAAAACTGAAAAATATAAAAATCGACGCGAACGCGAATTTTCATTTTCACTCAGGGCATTGTTGGACACAACCGGCGTGTGAATTGTCGCCTTGGTTCTTTCAGTACAGCCATCGGCAGAACCCACAAAAAAAAAAGTACCGTTCTCAGATGGTTACTACTGTACTACTACTACTACTACTGCCTACTACTACTACTACTACTACTACTACACTACTACTACTACTACTACTACTACTACTACTACTACTACTACTACTGCTACTACTATACACTACTATCTACTACTACTACTACTACTACTACTACCTATTAATACTACTTCTACTACTGATCGAGATTGACGAGTACCGGAGCCGCTTGCCGCCTTGGGTTCCTCTGTTTTCTGTAGCCTCTATTTTGCGGTATCTGTTAGTTTCGCCCCTCTTCCCCTTTCCCTTTCGTTCGTGTTGACCCCTCATCCTGTTCGTCCTTCCCACGGGTTGGAGGTCGAGGGACTTCCTTGTTTTTTTCGCGTCGCAACGAACCTGGTTACAAACGTACCGGTGCGTGGTACGTTTCAGCAGTGATTTGTTTGAACTACGGTAATTACGGGTAACATAGGTAACTTATAGCATTACGGGTAACCACGAAGAAACGGCATCTACGATTACTCGTAACAAACTCCAAACGGTTCCTGTGTACTCAATACTCCCAGTACTCTTGGCAGTAGGTTGTCGCCTTTAAAAGCAATTTTCTCCAAGTCGCAGGACGGCCTCTATGTGAGAGTGTTTTTGTTAAAAATGCGGATGAACTTGTCGAAACGGTGCACAACAGATGGTAGGTGATCAGGTGATCGATCGTAGTAGTATACGTAAAGGCTAGTATACGTATGTCGCCTATAAAGATTTGATTTTTATGTTGTTCCGCCGATAATTTTGGGGGCAAACGATCCAGACTATTCGCGAGTTCTGGATGTTCCGCCCCGTGGTCTATTCGGTCTGTTCGGCGGTGACGTGGACACGTACTGCTGTAGTCGTTTTTGAGGCTGTCGCAGATGGTCAAACGGGGGTATGGTTTCGGTCGAACGGGGTGAAAAAAGTGGTCAATCGGGGGGAGTAGATAAATTTAGTAGGTACGTGGGGTTACCCCCCCCCGAGATGTGGTCAAACGGGGGACTTAGTTTGCTCCCTCGTGCGCCGCCGTCCTGTAAGGCCCAAAGACGTGCCTAAAAACAGAAAACATGTGCGTGCTTGGCATGGGCTTCGGGCATCTCGCCAGGCCTTCGGAATGGCGTTTGAGGCCTGTTTGGGCCCGCGGGAGTACTTTCCGCGGGCGCATGTTGACCCTACCCCCAAATGGCCGTAAAACCAGGGGGTATACCCCCAAATGACCATTGCCCAGATAATAAAGGGGATAAACAAACTAAATTTAAAACAGTACGTAGGACCTGGTGGTGTACGTCGTACGTACATATTTTACGTACGTATCGTTCTATTATAAAATGCTGGGGCATGTACCGTAATAATCATGCGAAGGTTCGCCCCGGGTGCGATCGCGTTTTTAAATGTTTTCACGTTGTGTTTTTCATCGCACCCCGGTATTATCTCCCCGATGGGTGCGTTCTCTCCGATGGGGGTGCGGAAACACAATTAAATCATGCCGTTCTTCTATTTTGGCGCACCCCCTGTGTGTTCTCTCCGATGGGGGTGCGGAAACACAATTAAATCATGCCGTTCTTCTATTTTGGCGCACCCCCGTTGCGATCTCTCCGATGGGTGCGCTGCTGAATCGAAATACACCGGGCCGTACTGGGGCAACGGTGCTGCGTACATGACTCAAAGCTACCTAAAACGACTTGACCTACCATGCGTTAGTAAAGTGCGTTTGAGAGGAGTGGCGCACTGATGATATCTCATCGGAGTATGAAAGAAATGAGAATATTACCTACTGCAGACCCGCTGCGGTGGCCCTCAAATTTATATTCATGTCGGAGGGTGCGATCTCTCCGATGGGGGTGTGAAAACACGATTAAATAATGTTTCCACCTTGTGTTTTTTATCGCACCCCGGCGCTATCTCTCCGATGGGTGCCAGCCTCCCGATGGATGCGAACCTTCGCATGATTACGGTATTATCGTATATAACAAGTACGAGCTGGTTCCAGCGACAGCCAGAACTTTATCCCTTCGCAACTTTGCGCCTTGGTTTTTGAGAGTTGGAAAACGAAACTTGGCAGGGTTGTGCGTCACAACACGAAGAAAAAACTCACGGCTGGACTTTTTTATTTTTCCTTTTTTTCGTTCTCTAGGTACACTTTTCCATATTTTCTGAATTTTTCGGCAACTTTGACCATTCCTCATGCACTTTTTTTTTTTTTTTCAAAAAAGTCCAGTCGTCAGTTGTTGTGTATTGTTGTTGCGCACAACCTTTGCCAAATTTCGTGTTTCAACTCTCAAAAACCAAGGCGCAAAATCAATTTCCCGGAAGGGTAAATATTCCCCTAAGGTGCCAAAATTGCTCCATACATTGTTCTAGTACTTTAGCAGGCGTTTATTATAACACACTTTACGGATCGTATAACAAAACAAGGGTCATTGACGGCTTCCCCTTGTTGATGCGATCATACCAACACGTCTAGCGTATAATTATTCCACGTATTGGCCGAATTATGGCCGAGAGAAAAATCATATGGATTTTAGTGTTGACGCCTTAAATCCCTGTACAACAACGCCTCCGCAAGAAATACGAACAATTCCCATATCTCACGAACTATAGCTCGGACGCCAAAACCAGCTTCACCGATGTGTTCGCCTTGTTGATGCGGTCACGTGGATATGCTTTGTGTTGCGAGTTTCAGTGTATTCATTGTTTTATTGCCCGAAGGTGGAATGTTACGCTTTATCCTGGAACCAGCTCCGATTATAAAAAAAAAGCTACAAAACTCAATTGACAGGCCGCTTCTCATGATCCATATGCCCTTGGACAGTACCAATAAGCTCACCGTTTCAGAGGAACCCAGAAACCCAAGCTCCCAGAGCAACATATGCGTGTGACAAATAACATATATACTACAGCGGGGTGCAGCATGACGCCTGTCGTAGGAAAAACTAACAAGCCAATATAAATCCTTTAATACAGTTCACTTAACCCAGGCAGCACGATGTCTGTGTGATTTTCAAACAGCTCCAGCAACGGTCGCCTCTGAAGGAACGGTTGAGAAAATCACCCGCCCGAGACTCAGTAAGTTAACGATAAAATGCGTTGGCGTGCAGCCATTTGGTCCGCGAACCTATTCTGAAAATATATTACACTTCAAGCGAGCAGTTACCAGCCAGAGAATAATGGTATAGTTAGCGCAAACAGACTATGGCACGGGTGAATGGGCGCACGAGTTACGCGTGCATTCGGTTTTGGAAGATGAGCTACATGACGGCAGTCAGCTGCTATTCTAGAGTAGTACTTCTGCTGTACGTACTGCTATTTTCTAATAGGAGTGCCTATCGACGTTGCGATGAAAACTCACGTTGTCATACTGCTGTACGTACTAGATTGCTGCGCACTAGTTACTTTTGGTTTGTCTCTTTTCCTGGTCGTTGGGCCAGAAGGCGTGGATGCCACGTATCGTGTATGGTGCGCCAGGAATGAGACAGGGGTGGGGGTTCGTAGGGGTTAAGCGGGGCGAAAGCAGCAAGTAGGTGTACTGTGTAGACTCCTCTACCAACCTGCCTACTCGGTATGTCATCCGTAATTTGCGGACCTACATAATATTGAACAATTACCCTGCTGGATCCGTAAGCGCAGGCCTTTTGGGAAATTTATTATTTGTGCGAGAATCGAACCTGTTTCTTTAGTTTATATGACGAACGTGTGTATTTGTTCACCGGTTGAACAGATCTCGTCGACCAGCTTCATGTGAAGTCAACTCTTTTTATTTTGTACGAGATTTGGGGGAGAAAAAGCCAGAAAACCTCATATGGGGGGCGAAATTGATTTCGTTTTATGTGGAATAACTGATCCTACGATCCCGAAAAACTCAATGGATTCGGACGAATTGGACCTGCACCTAGGGGATTTTCATTATTTTGTGCAAAAAAAAATAATATTTGAGCGAGATATGGCCGCTCAAAGTTTCAGAGCGACACACACCCACATACATACACTGATGTATATATATACACATGAACACAGACAAACACGCGGGAGAACACACCTACACACAAACACTAGCCAATGAAGAGGGCTGGGCGTAAGGCCAAAGAGCAGGCTGCCCTCGCCGCGGCGCGCGAAGCCCGGATTGCTTCTATTGCCGCCATCGATGACATGTTGAAGTCATTCAAGACGGAATAGTAGAATACACTATGTATGTAGAATAGATAGTTTGTGAGGCGTTGCTGGAGCTATTAGTTAGTGGTGATGTTGGCGCGGTGGTGGTGGGAAGGTGGATGGCTGCTATGGTTGAGCTTGCTGTTGGCGTGGCGTTGGTGTGGTGGTGGTATACTGTTCCATTGAATACATGCACTACACAAAAGAGTACAGTATGGGTTTATGAGGAGGTGGGAAAAAAAGCATCGTCGATATTGGCGTCGGCGCGTGCTATTCCTAATGTACAGCAGTATACACGAGCAAAAGGTACGTTTTTTTTTCCCTTCCAAATTTGGGCCATTTTTTCTCAAAAGTGGCCAAAAGTGGCCAATTTTTCTCAAAAATGGCCAAAAATGGCCAATTTTTTCAAAATAAAAGTTGAGACCGGATTTGAGTTCCTCTCGACCCCGCGATTCTTGCGAAGTTTGTTTCGCCTTACAATTCTCAAAATTGAGCGAGAAAAAGTGGAGGTCACAAGATGGCAAAATTTAACCGGATGGACTATACGTTTGGTGTGCTCTGGCTGTCTGTCTTTTCCTGTCGTTCTTAGTCTTGCTTTGTTGGCACTGTTTTTTTTTCGGTTCATTTCATTTCATTTCGTTTCGTTTCATTTCATTTGGTTTTTTTAACTAGATGTCGCATCTCATCTGGGAGAAGCACGACATTTTTTTTTTCAATTTTGTCATGCTTTTGTTTGGTTGCTTGATTGTTGATTTGCTTCAGTATGTTTACTTTCTATTATTTTCCTTTTCGCTTTTTTCTTTCTTTTCTCTTTTTTTCTCTTGCATGCACCTGGATTGCTAGCAGGGTAGGTCTTGCCTGTCGATATGGCATTGCATTGTCTGCTCTGCTTACTGCACTGAGCGTAGTATCTCTGTGTCGTAGTTTTGTGACCACAGAAATGGTACCTTTTTAGGATGATGAATCGGCACGGACACTGGGTGTGCTGGATGTCGACGGGTAGAAAGGAAGGTTTAATGTGAAGAACACACACACACGTACTACATTTTTTGGTTATTTCCTCTTCTCTTTCCTGGACTCGTATGTGGCACGATAACGAAACGGAACTGAGTAGGAAGTGCCACGTTGTATGGGTGTCGCCCAAGGGAATGGAGACGGAGGGTGGGGGGGTTCGTAGGGAAACCGCGGCGGACGAAAGCAGGAAACAGACGGCAAACAGAGTAGGTACCAGACCGACTAGCTGGTAGAACCTGCCTGTACTACGAGCACAAACCTGCCTCGGCTGGCTGAAGGTGCTCTTGGTGTGCTCCGGCTGCCTGTCCTTTCCTGTCGTTCTTAGTCTTGCTCTGTTGGCGCTGATTTTTTCGGTCCTTTTCATTTCGATTCATTTCATTTGGTTTCTTTTCATTGGATGTCGCTTCCCTGGGAGAAGCACGACACTTTCTTTCTTTTTATTTTGTCATGCTTTTGTTTGGTTGCTTGATTGTTGATTTGCTTCAGTATGTTTGCTTTTTACAAGAACGGTGGGAATGAGGAGCGTGACAGACGCCTTCAAGTGGTCAAACTCCTAACTGCATTAAGCTACTGCGTTGGCCGTTTTTCTCTTTTTGCTGTGTTCCTGCAATTGTCATTGATTGGATCGTTTTGTATTTTAATGAGGAGATATTTGATGCTGAGAAGGGCGCTAGCCCTTCGAAGCATCAATAGATGCTCTTCCTAATGGGTTGGGTACGTGCCCGTGGGGGTGTACCCCCCTGGTCGCGAACGGACACAAACGGACTAAAAACAGTTCTGAAAGCTGCCGCAGCGTGGCTTTATTTAAAGAATCCTTAACATTGAGGTTTGTCTGTCCCTCGTTCGCTTTGCTTTTGCCGTGCGACGCGTACACCGAACCGATTCAGACGCGCTCGGGACTGATAGACGCCCGCTATTTACGCTTATGATTATGCACTCGAAAACCTGGAACTTACTTGATTTTAGAGTGGCCGAAAAAACAAAACTGAAAAAACAATATTTGTTCGCTCAGCCCTGGTGATTACGACTGTGTTCAGCGTTTCTTGCAACTCGTCGTATTTCAAAGGTTATTAGCCGAAAACAGATTGGACAAACTGTGCTGCACGGACCATACCATATATAGTATTATCGCTGCTGTAAAAAGGACGAAAAATACATGTGCTTCAACACTCAAGTACTACGAGCTGGTTCCACGAAAAGGCGTAAAATTCCGCCTTCGGCAATTACCGAACGGGATACACTGTGTGTTTCAACACTAAATATATCTACACGACCGCATGAACAAGGGAACACATCGGTGAAGCGAGTTTTGAAGTGTGAGTTGTAGTTGGCGAGATATGGACATTGTCGTACTACTTAGGGAGGCGCTATTTCACATAGGGATGATATTCCCATAGTTAAATCAAGATACTTTGAAACCAGGCCATACATCGGTCAGTACGTCGACATATTCGACACTAGACATGTGGCCATGATCGCATCAACAAGAGGAAGACGTTCGTGACACTTCTTTTCATTCGCAAGCCGTGAGGGGCTGTTATAAGAAACGCCTCCCAATTTGAAAGTACTAGAACAATGTATGAAGCAATTTTGGCACCTTAGGGGAATATTTACTCCTCACGGGAATCGTGTTTGCGCTTTGGTTTTTGAGAGTTGTAACACAAACATTTGACACGGTTGTGCGCAACAAAATTACAAATCAACTAGCGGCTGGCCTTTTATGAAAAAATAAATACATGTGCATGAGGAACGGTCAAAGTTGCCAAACAATTAAGAAAAACATGGAAAAGTGTACCTACAGAATGAAAAAAACACCTCCCCCCCAAAAAAACAAGGGTAAGCCCTTCGAAGCATCAATAGATGCTCTTCCTAATGGGTTGGGTACGTGCCCGTGGGGGTGTACCCCCCTGGTCGCGAACGGACACAAACGGACTAAAAACAGTTCTGAAAGCTGCCGCAGCGTGGCTTTATTTAAAGAATCCTTAACATTGAGGTTTGTCTGTCCCTCGTTCGCTTTGCTTTTGCCGTGCGACGCGTACACCGAACCGATTCAGACGCGCTCGGGACTGATAGACGCCCGCTATTTACGCTTATGATTATGCACTCGAAAACCTGGAACTTACTTGATTTTAGAGTGGCCGAAAAAACAAAACTGAAAAAACAATATTTGTTCGCTCAGCCCTGGTGATTACGACTGTGTTCAGCGTTTCTTGCAACTCGTCGTATTTCAAAGGTTATTAGCCGAAAACAGATTGGACAAACTGTGCTGCACGGACCATACCATATATAGTATTATCGCTGCTGTAAAAAGGACGAAAAATACATGTGCTTCAACACTCAAGTACTACGAGCTGGTTCCACGAAAAGGCGTAAAATTCCGCCTTCGGCAATTACCGAACGGGATACACTGTGTGTTTCAACACTAAATATATCTACACGACCGCATGAACAAGGGAACACATCGGTGAAGCGAGTTTTGAAGTGTGAGTTGTAGTTGGCGAGATATGGACATTGTCGTACTACTTAGGGAGGCGCTATTTCACATAGGGATGATATTCCAATAGTTAAATCAAGATACTTTGAAACCAGGCCATACATCGGTCAGTACGTCGACATATTCGACACTAGACATGTGGCCATGATCGCATCAACAAGAGGAAGACGTTCGTGACACTTCTTTTCATTCGCAAGCCGTGAGGGGCTGTTATAAGAAACGCCTCCCAATTTGAAAGTACTAGAACAATGTATGAAGCAATTTTGGCACCTTAGGGGAATATTTACTCCTCACGGGAATCGTGTTTGCGCTTTGGTTTTTGAGAGTTGTAACACAAACATTTGACACGGTTGTGCGCAACAAAATTACAAATCAACTAGCGGCTGGCCTTTTATGAAAAAATAAATACATGTGCATGAGGAACGGTCAAAGTTGCCAAACAATTAAGAAAAACATGGAAAAGTGTACCTACAGAATGAAAAAAACACCTCCCCCCCAAAAAAACAAGGGTACGCGTGGTACGGGATGGGACCGTTTTGCCCGCCGCAGGCGGAAAATAAAATGGGTCTTCCCGAGGGGCGGTATGGGAAAATGTTCCCGTCTGTTTACCGCGGGACGGGAATGGGACGGGAAGGTGGGAAACCATTTGGTTGACGGGATTGGATGGGAAGACACGATTCTTTGGCGGTACGGGACGCGACGGGAACCGATTTTTGGCGGTACGGTACGGTACGGGAACCATTTTTCGGCGGTACGGGAAATGATCGGTGAACGGGTCGAGAAAAGGTCGGGAACCGAGTCGGGAATACGGTCGGGAAACGCAGTCGGGAATGGTTGGGAACACGGTCGGGAACACAGGCTGGCGATAACGGCTGAAAAGAGCGAATTGTAATCGAAAGTCTTCTTCGAGTACGAGTACTCCTCGTAGCTTTTATCTAGTTATATGACCGAGTTGTGACTTGGACGTATTGATGTGCTACGATAGACGAATATAACATTCGCGAGAATGTAAAACAGGAACAAAACGAAAAAAAAATATGGTACGTACATACCTGGTTACCTGGTACACAATATCACGCTTTGTTTGCATTTTGAATATCATGCTTGGCATACTCCGAGTATCGAGTCCGGAGCACAGACAGACAGGGTGTTATTTTCGTATCGCATCTCTCGACAGGAAGTGTATACATACCTGGTGCGATTTTTTTACCCGAACACTTTGTTGGCCTCCTTATGAACGAACCGATAACGATAATCATGGTGTTCAAAACCCGACTCCCCCCCCTCCCGAAAAAGTCAACTCCAGAAAACAAAAACGAAAAGAAAGGGGTTAGGGCCCGTACTAACGAAGGCAAGTTTCAAATCGAATCGATTTCAAATCGTTTTTTTTTTTCATGAATCGAATCGATTGTTTTCCGATTTGAAGTGAAAATACGGCTTTGCATCCCATCGTGTGAAATCACGTATGTTCCGTATGTTCTCGAAATGTGAATGAGATCGGAATAACGCGACATGCCACAGAACACACGGCTGACAAGTACCGAGGGGAGAAGTTGAGAGAGACGGCGTGCATCGACACGTGCACGCCGGCTACAGCCTCTGTTATATTTCTAAGGCCCAGGCTAGGAAGCTGTCACTCTCAGCTTCGCGTGGGTGGTCGGAGGAAGCCCTTCAACGCCATGTACCGGGCAGCGACAGCGATGCGGCTATCGAAGTCTTGAGTTTTGCCTCCGTGTTTTGGGTCGATCGCTTGGTTCTCGCCGGGCTTGGCCGATGGAGCTGGTGGAAAAATTGGGCTTGCAACCGCCATGATTTTTTTTGAGGAGCCACCTCCGGGCCACGTTGTGCTATGGTATGTAGCCGAGGGAGTGGCTTTTGCTCCGGTCGCCACTCGTTGAGGTTAGCGATTTATCGCCTCGTTGGTAGTTGTCGAGAACAGCCCAGAGTAGTTCGTTTAGTGGTTCGTCTCCGAAAACGAAGGTGCAGTTCAAAGTGTGTTACAGTCGCGTGTTGAGCAAGATAGGCATTTATACCTAAACCCCAAACTACTTGAAATTAGTGTGGAATTAAGCAAGATAGGCAGGTAGGCCTGAAACCCTAAACTACTTGATATTAGTGTGGGATTGAGCAAGATAGGCGTTCATGCCTGAAACCCTAAATTACGTGAATTTAGTGCGGGATGTGCCTTGGCGGGCTCGTCAGGTTTCAGGCACGTTCAAGACATCATTTCAGACATAGATAGGCACGTTTAAGGCCTATCAGGCTTTTGCCTATCTACGTGCCTATTTCATTTACCTTCGCCTGCGGCCTGAGGCAAGCCTATCTCCATATATGCCTATTTGCGCCTGCGGCGTGCCTTAAAGGCCTGGGCCTAGAGCCACGCCTCGTCCAACCTGCACATATCCGGAGATCACCGTAAGGATCGCCCAAGCAGGTGTCACCAATTCACCCCAGTATAAGATCTCCGTCTCTTATCGTACGAACTGTGACGTCAGATCTCCTATGATCTCATCAGTAAGATCTCGGTGTGTGTGTTCTTCACATTAAACCTTCCTTTCTACCCGTCGACATCCAGCACACCCAGTGTCCGTGCCGATTCATCATCCTAAAAAGGTACCAGTTCTTCTGTGGTCACAAAACTACGACACAGAGATACTACGCTCAGTGCAGAAAGCAGAGCAGACAGCAGTGAAATGCCATATACGACAGGCAAGACCTACCCTACTAGCAATCGAGGTGCATGCAAGAGAAAAAAAGAGAAAAGAAAGAAAAAAGCGAAAAAGAAAAAATAATAGAAAGCAAACATACTGAAGCAAATCAACAATCAAGCAACCAAACAAAAGCATGACAAAATGAACAGTGCCTGGTGTCAGTCGTCGCAGCACAAAGCAGGGAGCAATCACATCCATGACTTTGCGTACCACATCCTGGCTCGTTTGCTATTACTTTGCGCCACGCTGCATTTCGCCCCCCCCCTCCCGCTCCCTCCCAGGCGCACGCCTTTCCTCACCTGGTGCAATCGCCCCTCAGGCGAGAAGGTGGTGGTGCTGCTGTCGTACCTTCGAGCCATTTTCGATCACAGAAAGCTCTTCAGGCTCGGAGATCGCGCCCGTTATCACCCTCTCGACACCTGGCACCTGGCCTTTTACTCCGCACCGTGTTATTTTTTCTCTCCCTCCTGGTTGCCGCTTGTCTGCAGCGTGGGAGTGGTACCTGCCTGCTGCTTCTGCTGCCTGCTTTGCACGAGATAGGTCGGAACAGAGGCGAGCAGGAGACCGAGAGGATCCGTTGCCGTATGGTAGCAGCACAAACAGCACGAACACCAGAGAGAACAGATGTAAAACAAGTAAGATTGAGTGTGGACCACGATAAGCATTTGGCGAAAAAATAGAGGTGAGCCACAATATGGACTGAGAAACTTACTTGATTTTAGGGCCGAAAAAACAAAACTGAAAAAACAATATTTGTTCGCTCAGCCCTGGTGATTACGACTGTGTTCAGCGTTTCTTGCAACTCGTCGTATTTCAAAGGTTATTAGCCGAAAACAGATTGGACAAACTGTGCTGCACGGACCATACCATATATAGTATTATCGCTGCTGTAAAAAGGACGAAAAATACATGTGCTTCAACACTCAAGTACTACGAGCTGGTTCCACGAAAAGGCGTAAAATTCCGCCTTCGGCAATTACCGAACGGGATACACTGTGTGTTTCAACACTAAATATATCTACACGACCGCATGAACAAGGGAACACATCGGTGAAGCGAGTTTTGAAGTGTGAGTTGTAGTTGGCGAGATATGGACATTGTCGTACTACTTAGGGAGGCGCTATTTCACATAGGGATGATATTCCCATAGTTAAATCAAGATACTTTGAAACCAGGCCATACATCGGTCAGTACGTCGACATATTCGACACTAGACATGTGGCCATGATCGCATCAACAAGAGGAAGACGTTCGTGACACTTCTTTTCATTCGCAAGCCGTGAGGGGCTGTTATAAGAAACGCCTCCCAATTTGAAAGTACTAGAACAATGTATGAAGCAATTTTGGCACCTTAGGGGAATATTTACTCCTCACGGGAATCGTGTTTGCGCTTTGGTTTTTGAGAGTTGTAACACAAACATTTGACACGGTTGTGCGCAACAAAATTACAAATCAACTAGCGGCTGGCCTTTTATGAAAAAATAAATACATGTGCATGAGGAACGGTCAAAGTTGCCAAACAATTAAGAAAAACATGGAAAAGTGTACCTACAGAATGAAAAAAACACCTCCCCCCCAAAAAAACAAGGGTACGCGTGGTACGGGATGGGACCGTTTTGCCCGCCGCAGGCGGAAAATAAAATGGGTCTTCCCGAGGGGCGGTATGGGAAAATGTTCCCGTCTGTTTACCGCGGGACGGGAATGGGACGGGAAGGTGGGAAACCATTTGGTTGACGGGATTGGATGGGAAGACACGATTCTTTGGCGGTACGGGACGCGACGGGAACCGATTTTTGGCGGTACGGTACGGTACGGGAACCATTTTTCGGCGGTACGGGAAATGATCGGTGAACGGGTCGAGAAAAGGTCGGGAACCGAGTCGGGAATACGGTCGGGAAACGCAGTCGGGAATGGTTGGGAACACGGTCGGGAACACAGGCTGGCGATAACGGCTGAAAAGAGCGAATTGTAATCGAAAGTCTTCTTCGAGTACGAGTACTCCTCGTAGCTTTTATCTAGTTATATGACCGAGTTGTGACTTGGACGTATTGATGTGCTACGATAGACGAATATAACATTCGCGAGAATGTAAAACAGGAACAAAACGAAAAAAAAATATGGTACGTACATACCTGGTTACCTGGTACACAATATCACGCTTTGTTTGCATTTTGAATATCATGCTTGGCATACTCCGAGTATCGAGTCCGGAGCACAGACAGACAGGGTGTTATTTTCGTATCGCATCTCTCGACAGGAAGTGTATACATACCTGGTGCGATTTTTTTACCCGAACACTTTGTTGGCCTCCTTATGAACGAACCGATAACGATAATCATGGTGTTCAAAACCCGACTCCCCCCCCTCCCGAAAAAGTCAACTCCAGAAAACAAAAACGAAAAGAAAGGGGTTAGGGCCCGTACTAACGAAGGCAAGTTTCAAATCGAATCGATTTCAAATCGTTTTTTTTTTTCATGAATCGAATCGATTGTTTTCCGATTTGAAGTGAAAATACGGCTTTGCATCCCATCGTGTGAAATCACGTATGTTCCGTATGTTCTCGAAATGTGAATGAGATCGGAATAACGCGACATGCCACAGAACACACGGCTGACAAGTACCGAGGGGAGAAGTTGAGAGAGACGGCGTGCATCGACACGTGCACGCCGGCTACAGCCTCTGTTATATTTCTAAGGCCCAGGCTAGGAAGCTGTCACTCTCAGCTTCGCGTGGGTGGTCGGAGGAAGCCCTTCAACGCCATGTACCGGGCAGCGACAGCGATGCGGCTATCGAAGTCTTGAGTTTTGCCTCCGTGTTTTGGGTCGATCGCTTGGTTCTCGCCGGGCTTGGCCGATGGAGCTGGTGGAAAAATTGGGCTTGCAACCGCCATGATTTTTTTTGAGGAGCCACCTCCGGGCCACGTTGTGCTATGGTATGTAGCCGAGGGAGTGGCTTTTGCTCCGGTCGCCACTCGTTGAGGTTAGCGATTTATCGCCTCGTTGGTAGTTGTCGAGAACAGCCCAGAGTAGTTCGTTTAGTGGTTCGTCTCCGAAAACGAAGGTGCAGTTCAAAGTGTGTTACAGTCGCGTGTTGAGCAAGATAGGCATTTATACCTAAACCCCAAACTACTTGAAATTAGTGTGGAATTAAGCAAGATAGGCAGGTAGGCCTGAAACCCTAAACTACTTGATATTAGTGTGGGATTGAGCAAGATAGGCGTTCATGCCTGAAACCCTAAATTACGTGAATTTAGTGCGGGATGTGCCTTGGCGGGCTCGTCAGGTTTCAGGCACGTTCAAGACATCATTTCAGACATAGATAGGCACGTTTAAGGCCTATCAGGCTTTTGCCTATCTACGTGCCTATTTCATTTACCTTCGCCTGCGGCCTGAGGCAAGCCTATCTCCATATATGCCTATTTGCGCCTGCGGCGTGCCTTAAAGGCCTGGGCCTAGAGCCACGCCTCGTCCAACCTGCACATATCCGGAGATCACCGTAAGGATCGCCCAAGCAGGTGTCACCAATTCACCCCAGTATAAGATCTCCGTCTCTTATCGTACGAACTGTGACGTCAGATCTCCTATGATCTCATCAGTAAGATCTCGGTGTGTGTGTTCTTCACATTAAACCTTCCTTTCTACCCGTCGACATCCAGCACACCCAGTGTCCGTGCCGATTCATCATCCTAAAAAGGTACCAGTTCTTCTGTGGTCACAAAACTACGACACAGAGATACTACGCTCAGTGCAGAAAGCAGAGCAGACAGCAGTGAAATGCCATATACGACAGGCAAGACCTACCCTGCTAGCAATCCAGGTGCATGCAAGAGAAAAAAAGAGAAAAGAAAGAAAAAAGCGAAAAAGAAAAAATAATAGAAAGCAAACATACTGAAGCAAATCAACAATCAAGCAACCAAACAAAAGCATGACAAAAAAAAAAAAAAAAAAGTGTCGTGCTCCCAGATGAGATGCGACATCTAGTTATAAGAAACCAAATGAAATGAAACGGAACGAAATGAAATGAAATGAACCGGAAAAAAACAGTGCCAACAAAGCAAGACTAAGAACGACAGGAAAGGACAGGCAGCCAGAGCACACCAAAAGTACCTTCCAGCCAGCTGAGGCAGGTCTGTGCCGGTAGTACAGGCAGGTTCTACCAGCTAAAAATAGTCGGTCTGGTACTGGTACCTACTCTGTTTGCCGTCTCTTTCCTGCTTTCGTCCGCCGCGGTTTCCCTACGAACCCCCCCACCATCTGTCTCCATTCCCTTGGGCGCCACCCATACAACAATTCGATGCGAGTCGACGAGGGAAGGAAAGGCTGAAGTCTTCTCGCGATAAAAATGCAAGGCAAGAACCGTAGTGGGGGAGGAGGGAGAGGAGCCTACTTTGTGACCCCGGATCTGAGTTACGACCTGGGAGGAGAGAGAAAGGAAGGGCGAAGATAATAAATGGGATCGACAAAAAAAAAAAAAAAAAAAAAAAATACAACGGATACGTGGCACTTCCTACTCAGTTCCTTTTCGTTCTCGTGCCACACACGAGAGTCCAGGAAAGAGAAGAGGAAGTAACAAAAGACAAAATGTATACGTACGTAGCTAAGCAGCCAAAGAAAGTCCTAGGAAAATACGGGGGGGCGGAGAGACGAAGGCAAAAGCGATCACGGCAAAAATAAACGGTACAATTCTTCGTCTACGGACGAACTATGGTTGGTAATATCGACCCGAGACATCTGATACATGACGAGATGCGTCACCCGCATCTGTCACAACTCTCAAGTACAAGACTCGCCTGTAATAATTTTATTTTATTTTATTAAAAACAATTTAATTAAATTCAAACCACTGCTGCACGTCAGCAGGTATTTACACGATGAAACGACGCAACCAGTTCCTACAGGTGTGTGTGTTGTGTGTGAGTGTTCTTAACATTAAACCTTTCTTTCTACCCGTCGACATCCAGCACACCCAGTGTCCGTGCCGATTCTTCTTCCTACAGAGGTGCCAGTTATGTGGTCACAAAACTACGACCCAGATATACTACGCTGCAGTGCACGAAGCAGAGCAGGCAATGCAATGCCGAATATGACAGACAAGACCTACCCAGCTAGTAATCCAAGTGCACGAAATTTAAAAAAAAAAACAGGGAAAAGAAGAGAAAAGGCGAAAAAGAAAACACAATGAATAAAAACTAATCATACTAAAGCAAATCAACAAACGACCAGACAACCAAGCGAAAACATGACAAAATAAAAGGAAAGAAAGTGTAGTACTGTTTGTGAACGCTTGCTGTCAAACGTGTTCTCTGCAACCACGTGGTGTGCCGCTATGGCGTAGGCGAGGAGGCACCTGATATTATACACGGAGCCCACCTGGTCGTGGCAGACTCTCGAACACACACCCACACAAAAGGAGCACAGTACCTGTCGTCAAAGGCTCCACAGACATAAACCACACAGAAGTGAGCCGTACCTTTCCGTCACGCTCCACTCTCACATATATACGGACAGCCAGTATCTTCGTATCAAGGTCCGGGTCGTATCTTAGCATCAGCGACTGATCCCGTAGGACCAGCTTCATCAATCCAGGCACGAGGCATATGAAATAATGCCCCCACACATAATACAAAACCCCACAATATATGAAACCCCCAACTATATCCGCCGACCGTATCAAACTACCGCATACCACGAACAGCCCCCCTATTCGGTGTGCGATACGATAGGTCCCGAATATCTTATCACCAATTGCCAGGTAAAACGACAAATCCCAAATTCCACAAATGAATCATTGCCAAGGTAAAACGGCAAGTCCCAAATTCCACAAAAGAATCATTGTCAAGGTAAAACGGCAACTTCAAATTCCATCCTCCATCGTTGCCAAGGACGGCAATCCCGATACCGAATCCTCAATCTCGATTCCAGTATATACCTCCTAAAATATATCAAGACAGTAACTACGAGAAGGGGAAAATCCAACAAACGTGAGTATGCTGGTAACACCTTCAAACAAAATCAATAACACCCTCTTCACATAGATACTGTACCGCTCGATAACATCGGCCCCCCTTTTGTGTACTCTGTACACAACAACAGAACATCTCTGATATAAAACATCTCAAATCGAATCATAGCCGCCCCCCTGTTATCAATAGGTGTTCACCCCAGGAGTATGCAAAAGTCAACAATGCATCTGAATTTAAAAGTACTATGGATACTAGAAATTTTGGGTCCCCTGTACGTTGTGTATCCTTAACCAATAGCGAACGGGTACGGCTCGATTCATCAAGACCATCGGCATACCCTATTGGCGTGTTAACATTACTCAACGCATGAGTGCATCCCAATACTTTCTCCAATTCCCTAAAAATAACTCTTCTCCGTTCTCATCTCACCCAATACCCCAAAATACCCGAAACAAATCAAATAAATGAAAGAAATCACCACAAATTCATCACAAAGTTACGGTGAAAACGAAACGCCTCCGTGTGTAGGGGCTTGGTGAGGAAGTCAGCATGCTGCAATGCTGACGATCCTCGAACTCCCCGTTAGCAACACGTTCCCGAAGGAATTGATGGCGGACATCAATGTGCTTGCTGTTCGGAGTGGTGACAGGGTTCTTCGCTAGATGTATCGCCCCCTGATTATCTTCTTTCACCGTGGTACATCCAACATCGCGGTCCGGGAAAATAAACGTCCAGAGGTACCGCATGAACATCGGCTCGCGGAAACCGGTGGCCATTGCCACATACTCTGCCTCTGTAGACGAAAGGGTAATGGATTTCTGCGTCCTAGAGTAGAACGATACACAGGCACCAGCGCACATGACAACTCCACCAGAGACAGACCTCCGGTCATTGGCCTCGTGCGCGTAGTCCGCATCCACGTACAACTCCAGCTGAACTCCATTACTCAGACCCCTCTGAAACGTGATACCGTACGTACTCGTAGGTTTGATGTACATAATGATGTGCAACGCTGCCTGCCAATGCAGTATCTTGGGTGCTGCAGAGTATCTCGCCACCGCCCGAACCGCGTTAAGGATGTCCGGGCGGGTCTGGTTCGCTAGCCACATCAAATGCCCTACCAATGACCGAAAAGGCTCATCAACGTCTGGTTCATCCTTGTCAAACACCTCAAGCTTTAGGTCAACCACCGCAGGAATGCACTTGCCGCGGGTGACACCAAACTTCGCTACGGTGCTCTCAGCGAAAACCTGCTGTGATATCGTCAATGTCCCTGCATCCCAGTCTCGAGAGAATCGGCAACCTGCGTACCACCGCAACTCCCCCAGGTTGTTGATAGGAACGAACTGGTTCAGGTCCTCACAAAACTGGTCACACCTACTCTTAAGTCCCATCGCAAATATGTCATCCACATGCACTACTACTACGATAGAAACGGCCCCCGCTTCCACCAATCGCATGACACACGCATCAGCCTCACACTGCTCAAAACCAAGACGCCTCATACCACGTACGAAGTGATGGTGCCATTGCCGCGACGCCTGCTTCAAACCATACCAGCTGCGACACAACTTGATCACCTTCCCGGACATCGACCCGCACCCCTTGGGGAGGCGCATGTAGACGTCCTCACTTAGCTCTGACTGGACAAACGCCTGCTCGGCATCAAAATGGCATAAATCCAATCCCAACTCACACGCGATGGCAGCCAGCAAACGAATACTCGCAACGGATGGACACGGGGAATAGGTCTCAAAATAGTCAACTCCTGCACGCTGCCCAAAGCCTTTCGCTACCAACCTGGCTTTTGCTTGCACTACTCTTACAAATTCGTTAACCTTCCAAGAATAGACCCACTTAGCATAGATCACGTTGATACCGTTTCGTTGCTACGTGCCTCTACCCTTCTCGTCGATCACAGCACCGAACGTCTTCGCACGGTACAGGCCGTCAAACTCAGTGTCCATAGCGTGAAACCACACGTCTCCGTGTTCATCCTCGCACGCTTCGCGATACAAGTCGGGCGTTACCAACTCACTCGCAGGGCATGAAGGCAGTTCAGGGGCGGGCATGTGCGGCGGAGACTGGTCGGCAATGACCATGGCGATATTCTCCCGAGCAGCTAGCATCGAAACGAAGCCATGCTGCGTACCCAGGCCCCCCTTCTGCCGCGACGCCGACCGCGTAACCGCCGGCGATACCCGCGGTTGCTGCTGCTGCTGCACCGGCACCTCCGACACAGGGGGCGGAGGTGCGGGCGAGGAGTCTGGCGATGCAACGGTTGCGGACGGCGCAGGGGGAAGAGACACGGGCAAAGACTCCGGCGGTGCAACGGTCGCTGGCGTCGGCTCCTGCTGCTGCGGTACGGACGACGCAGCAGGCAGGGGCGTAGGCGAAGACTCTGGCGTTACACCAGTCGATGGCGTCGACGGCTGGTACCACACCTCGAAGCCCCGCGGCTCTTGCGGTGGCTGAGCTGGGTCACCGACAGCCCCTCCCTTGGCCGGCGGCGGTGGCTGAGCTGGGTCACCGACAGCCCCTCCCTTGGCCGGCGACGGAGATCTGGCTATCGCAGTCCCTCCATCGAACGGCGCGCGCCGAAAACCCCACGTCACATCGGTCGAGTAGCTCGCGATGCCAGATGGCGACAACATGATCTTGCTGCAATCCGAGGCGTGGTCGTTGCCGGAGTTCAGGTAGAAGCATCGCTCGCCCTTCGGCTCTGACTTATCCGCCCGCTTGGCCTTTTGGCGTCCCGGCATCATGAATGGAAGCACCGGGCCCCTGTATGGCCTCTCGTGGAACTTTTCAAACGAGCACATCATGTCGGGCTTTTCATCCACCCGCGCCATGAGGTTGAGCGCGTCGCACATCCACGTCCATGCTTCCGGCCACGTGCGATCGTAGTTGAGCGCCTTGGCGGAAACTCCACACCATCGAACATGGTCTGGAACTCCAAGAATGCGGCCTGACCTCCTTCGGCAACAAGACCTAGCTTCCGCTCCACCCGGCCGTTGCGCTTCGGACCGGCGACGGACGTGAACTCGCGGCGGGTGTTGTTCTCGGCCATCAGCCTTTGGAACTCGGTGTTAGTGAATTCGGTGGCGTTGTCCGTGCGAAGGCATTGAGGTTTCCCGTAGGCGTTTACGGCCGCCAGGAAAGTGCGGAAACCGAGGGTGACGGTAGCCGCACTCTTGTCCGGCAGAAATATCGGCCAGCCCATGTTGGTGGCGTCGTCGACGATCATCAAACAGTACCGAGCGCCGCCCGACGACGTCGGCATGGGTCCTGCGAGGTCGGCGAACAGACGCTGCATCCGCTTCTCAGCACGGCACGATGTGGACATTGCGATGGCTTTGCGAATCCCCTTCCCCCCCGCGCACCCATCGCAATACCCTAAACGTCCCGTCACCTTGATGCCCATTTGACGAGCAGTATCACGTAAGACGGCATCGTGGGCATGGCCAAGAGAACTGTGCAGGTCATTGACGTCGATCCATCTCTGCCCACCAGGCCTCAGCACTGCAGCAGCAAGGGCGGGGGGTTTCTGGTGCCGCGCTACACGAGTGGCCTCGACGTAGTTGCCGAACTTCTCCTTGCGGAAAAACACGCGTCCGTTCAGCATGTGTGCCCCCTGGTTGTCAAGGGTGATTACGTGCTCCTCTTGGATCACGTTGAATGAGCACAGGTCGAAAGGGACCCCAGGCACATACGCCACATTCCTTAGAGTCACTGCTACGTCCTCAGCGCAGTGCATCACTAGATCAACACAACCGAAAAACTCTACCTCCATTCTCTTCCCATCACCTATGATCAAAAACTTCTCGTCGGAGGTAGGGGGTCTCTTGTTCTAAAATAATGCACAATTACCAGTGCAGTGGATTGAAGCGGTGCTATCTCCAATCAGGATCTTACTCCCAGGCCTTGTTGGCCTCACAAGACCACCACCAACAGAAAGAGCATGCCACTTGCCTAAAGACGTCAAATGCGCCACGAAGAGGGTGGGCCACTTGACCTGCTGCTCGCTGCTGGACGTCGCTTGGCTTTCTATAGTCGAGGAAAGCGGTCCGCCCGCGTAAGCTCCCCCGGCTCCTCCACTTCCGGCTCTGGTTGACCTTGCACTCCGCGGCCCATTCCGCCCCCGTCCCAGTATGATGCGCCTCCGCCCACACCGCCCCCGCCCCATTTTGGTTCGCCGCCGCCCACACCGCCCCCGCCCCATTGTGTTCGCCGCCGCCCACACCGCCCCCGCCCCAGTTCTTGGATTCAGCCGCCGCCCACACCGCCACCCCCGTCCCATTGCTGCTACGCCTCCGCCCCACATCCAACCGCCCCCGTCCAATTCGTCGCCGTGGATTACGAAGCCAGTTTGTTGCTGAGGCCAAGCTCCCGGTGGTGGTGGGGCACTGCTGCAGTGCTCCTGAGGGGCCGGAAGGCCATAAGAAGGGGCCGCGACAATGTTTGCATGCATACGGGTGGGCGGGGCAGTACGACACTGCCTGGCCATGTGACCGTAGGCTCCACAAGTACCGCACGTCCCTGCGAAAGCATTCGGTGCCGTGCAAATCGCGGACTTGTGCCCGAGGGCACCACACCGATCGCACTTGTACACTTCCCCCATGGACGCTCCTGGAGGCGGAGGGGACTCCGGCTGATACCACCCACTTCCGGTGTTGCCAATCCAACCAGTGCCCCCCGGCCCCCGCTGTTGCTGGCGGTACTGCTGCGGCTGGGGTGGGTGCTGCTGCTGTTGCCCACCCCCCAACTGTCGCTGCTGCTGCTGCTGCTGCTGCGGCGGCGGCTGCGCGGTGCCACCGTAGTGCCACTGCTGCTGCTGCTGCTGTGGCCCGGCGCCTCCATACTGGCGCTGCTGCTGCTGCTGCTGCTGCTGCTGCTGTTGTCCATACGACCGCTGCTGCTGCTGCTGTGGCCCGCCTCCATACGGCCGCTGCTGCTGCTGCTGCTGTGGCCCTGCACCTCCATACTGCCGCTGCTGCTGCTGCTGCTGTGGCCCTGCACCTCCATACTGCCGCTGCTGCTGCTGTTGCTGTGGCCCTGCACCTCCATACTGCCGCTGCTGCTGCTGCTGTGGCCCTGCGCCCCCATACTGCCGCTGCTGCTGCTGCTGCTGCTGCCCGGTGCCTCCAAATCTGCCCTGGAAACCCCCACCAACGGCGAGGGCGTGGGGATCCACCAACGGCGCTGCAGCCATCGGCACGACCGCCGCTAACTTCCGCTCCTCCAACTCCTTCGCCTTGCGGTTAGCGTGGGAGGTGCGGACGATTGCCTCCATCTCCGATCGCGTGATACCGGGCCGAAGAGACTAGTGCCTGCTCCACGTCGTAAAACTCGGACGGAAGACGACGGGTGAGTATGCGAGTAACCTCGCGGTCCGACTTTTGATACCCAATGCGGACACACATTGAGCTTCCCCTCGCACGGGCGAAGAACATCTTGGGGTCCTCGTCCCCCTGCATTCTGATGTTCTCGAACTCTTTTTCCAGAGATCCCTCTCGGCATCACCCTGGGTTGATACCAAGCCATCACCGCCTCCATGCTCCCTCCACCGACCGCGGCATGCATACGTTCCTCAACAGGCTGTCCTTGCATAGCTTCCGTGAGAAACTCCCACGCCTTCTCGCATTTCTCGACTGTTTGCTGCCCATGACGATATATGGACCGGTTTCGCTCCTCCATTTCTCCAAAACCTCCGGCTATCCGAATGGGGTCGCTCGTGGGCTCAAGCGCCCCAATCAGACCCCGCGCCGACAAATAGGTTTGGAACCTGTCTGACCACAGGTGCAGCTGGCTTCGCCCATCAAACTTGGGTACCCGCATGCTATTTTGCGAGGACAAGATGAGCGCCGGGGGGGTTTGGTGACGGTAGCCTGGCTCCGGCACAGGCTGCCCAACACCTGCCTGCTGTGCGGGCAGCCCGCTCCGCCCAGCGGTACCCCCCTGAGCCGCTGCCTCGGCGAATATCCTTAACGCTCTCTCCGCCGACAACGCCGCGTCTCGCTCAGCCAACGTAGCGTCCCGCTCAGCGAACGTTGCCGTCAACGTGACGTCTCGCTCAGCCAACGTTGCCGCCAGCGTCGCGTCTCGCCCGGCCAAATTAAGCGACACTTCCGCAAGCTGCTGTCGAAGCAGCTCGGCCTCCTCTGCCATAACAACAACCCTTCAGCAAGCCCCGGGCCCGGAAACACACGATAATCGTGTTTGTGAAACGCTTGCTGTCAAACGTGTTCTCTGCAACCACGTGGTGTGCCGCTATGGCGTAGGCGAGGAGGCACCTGATATTATACACGGAGCCCACCTGGTCGTGGCAGACTCTCGAACACACACCCACACAAAAGGAGCACAGTACCTGTCGTCAAAGGCTCCACAGACATAAACCACACAGAAGTGAGCCGTACCTTTCCGTCACGCTCCACTCTCACATATATACGGACAGTATCTTCGTATCAAGGTCCGGGTCGTATCTTAGCATCAGCGACTGATCCCGTAGGACCAGCTTCATCAATCCAGGCACGAGGCATATGAAATAATGCCCCCACACATAATACAAAACCCCACAATATATGAAACCCCCAACTATATCCGCCGACCGTATCAAACTACCGCATACCACGAACAGCCCCCCTATTCGGTGTGCGATACGATAGGTCCCGAATATCTTATCACCAATTGCCAGGTAAAACGACAAATCCCAAATTCCACAAATGAATCATTGCCAAGGTAAAACGGCAAGTCCCAAATTCCACAAAAGAATCATTGTCAAGGTAAAACGGCAACTTCAAATTCCATCCTCCATCGTTGCCAAGGACGGCAATCCCGATACCGAATCCTCAATCTCGATTCCAGTATATACCTCCTAAAATATATCAAGACAGTAACTACGAGAAGGGGAAAATCCAACAAACGTGAGTATGCTGGTAACACCTTCAAACAAAATCAATAACACCCTCTTCACATAGATACTGTACCGCTCGATAACATCGGCCCCCCTTTTGTGTACTCTGTACACAACAACAGAACATCTCTGATATAAAACATCTCAAATCGAATCATAGCCGCCCCCCTGTTATCAATAGGTGTTCACCCCAGGAGTATGCAAAAGTCAACAATGCATCTGAATTTGAAAGTACTATGGATACTAGAAATTTTGGGTCCCCTGTACGTTGTGTATCCTTAACCAATAGCGAACGGGTACGGCTCGATTCATCAAGACCATCGGCATACCCTATTGGCGTGTTAACATTACTCGAACGCATGAGTGCATCCCAATACTTTCTCCAATTCCCTAAAAATAACTCTTCTCCGTTCTCATCTCACCCAATACCCCAAAATACCCGAAACAAATCAAATAAATGAAAGAAATCACCACAAATTCATCACAAAGTTACGGTGAAAACGAAACGCCTCCGTGTGTAGGGGCTTGGTGAGGAAGTCAGCATGCTGCAATGCTGACGATCCTCGAACTCCCCGTTAGCAACACGTTCCCGAAGGAATTGATGGCGGACATCAATGTGCTTGCTGTTCGGAGTGGTGACAGGGTTCTTCGCTAGATGTATCGCCCCCTGATTATCTTCTTTCACCGTGGTACATCCAACATCGCGGTCCGGGAAAATAAACGTCCAGAGGTACCGCATGAACATCGGCTCGCGGAAACCGGTGGCCATTGCCACATACTCTGCCTCCGTAGACGAAAGGTAATGGATTTCTGGTCCTAGAGTAGAACGATACACAGGCCCAGCGCACATGACAACTCCACCAGAGACAGACCTCCGGTCTTGGCCTCGTGCGCGTAGTCCGCATCCACGTAAACTCCAGCTGAACTCCATTACTCAGACCCCTCTGAAACGTGATACCGTACGTACTCGAGATTTAATGTACATAAGGATGTGCAACGCTGCCTGCCATTGCAATAACTTTGGTGCTGCAGAGTATCTCGCCACCGCCCGAACCGCGTTAAGGATGTCCGGRCGGGTCTGGTTCGCTAKCCACATCAAATGCCCTACCAACGACCGAAAAGGTTCATCAACGTCTGGTTCATCCTTGTCAAATACCTCAAGCTTTAGGTCAACCACCGCAGGAATGCACTTGCCGCGGGTGACACCAAACTTCGCTACGGTGCTTTCAGCAAAAACCTGCTGTGAGATCGTCAATGTCCCTGCATCCCAGTCTCTAGAGAATCGGCAACCTGCGTACCACCGCAACTCCCCCAGGTTGTTGAAAGGAACGAACTAGTTCAGGTCCTCACAAAACTGGTCACACCTACTCTTAAGTCCCATCGCAAATATGTCATCCACATGCACTACTACTACGATAGAAACGGCCCCCGCTTCCACCAATCGCATGACACACGCATCAGCCTCACACTGCTCAAAACCAAGACCCCTCATACCACGTACCAAGTGATGGTGCCATTGCCGCGACGCCTGCTTCAAACCATACAGGCTGCGACACAACTTGACCACCTTCCCGGACATCGACCCGCACCCCTTGGGGAGGCGCATGTAGACGTCCTCACTTAGCTCTGACTGGACAAACGCCTGCTCGCATCAAAATGGCATAATCCAATCCCAACTCACACGCGATGGCAGCCAGAAACGAATACTCGCAACGGATGGACACGGGAATAGGTCTCGAAATAGTCAACTCCTGCACGCTGCCCAAAGCCTCTCGCTACCAACCTGGTCTTTGCCCGCACTACTCTGCCAAATTCGTTAACCTTCCAAAATAGACCCACTTAGCAGAGATCACGTTGATCCGTTTCGTTGCTACGTGCCTCTACCCTTCTCGTCGATCACACACCGAACGTCTTCGCGCGTACAGCCGTCAAACTCAGTGTCCATAGCGTGAAACCACACGTCTCCGTGTCATCCTCGCACGCTTCGCGATACGAGTCGGGCGTTACCAACTCACTCGCAGGGCATGAAGGCAGAGTCAGGGGCGGGCATGTGCGGCGGAGACTTGTCAGCAATGACCATGGCGATATTCTCCCGGGCAGCAAGCATCGAAACGAAGCCATGCTGCGTACTCATGCCCCCCTGCTGCCGCGACGCCGACCGCGTCACCGCCGGCGTCACCCGCGGTTGCTGCTGCTGCTGCACCGGCACCTCCGACACAGAGGGCGGAGGTGCGGGCGAGGAGTCTGGCGATGCAACGGTTGCGGGCGGCGCAGGGGGAAGAGACACGGGCAAAGACTCCGGCGGTGTAACGGTCGCTGGCGTCGGCTCCTGCTGCTGCGGTACGGACGACGCAGCAGGCAGGGGCGTAGGCGAAGACTCTGGCGTTACACCAGTCGATGGCGTCGACGGCCGGTACCACACCTCGAAGCCCCGCGGCTCTTGCGGCGGCTGAGCTGGGTCACCGACAGCCCCCCCCCTGGCCGGCGGCGGTGGCTGAGCTGGGTCACCGACAGCCCCTCCCTTGGCCGGCGACGGAGATCCGGCTATAGCGGTCCCTCCATCGAACGGCGCGCGCCGGAAACCCCACGTCACATCGGTCGAGTAGCTCGCGATGCCTGATGGCGACAACATGATCTTGCTGCAATCCGAGGCGTGGTCGTTGCCGGAGTTCAGGTAGAAGCATCGCTCGCCCTTCGGCTCTGACTTATCCGCCCGCTTGGCCTTTTGGCGTCCCGGCATCATGAATGGAAGCACCGGGCCCCTGTATGGCCTCTCGTGGAACTTTTCAAACGAGCACATCATGTCGGGCTTTTCATCCACCCGCGCCATGAGGTTGAGCGCGTCGCACATCCACGTCCATGCTTCCGGCCACGTGCGATCGTAGTTGAGCGCCTTGGCTGGAAACTCCACACCATCGAACATGGTCTGGAACTCCAAGAATGCGGCCCGACCTCCTTCAGCAACAAGACCTAGCTTCCGCTCCACCCGGCCGTTGCGCTTCGGACCGGCGACGGACGTGAACTCGCGGCGGGTGTTGTTCTCGGCCATCAGCCTTTGGAACTCGGTGTTAGTGAATTCGGTGGCGTTGTCCGTGCGAAGGCATTGGGGTTTCCCGTAGGCGTTTACGGCCGCCAGGAAAGTGCGGAAACCGAGGGTGACGGTAGCCGCACTCTTGTCCGGCAGAAATATCGGCCAGCCCATGTTGGTGGCGTCGTCGACGATCATCAAACAGTACCGAGCGCCGCCCGACGACGTCGGCATGGGTCCTGCGAGGTCGGCGAACAGACGCTGCATCCGCTTCTCAGCACGGCACGATGTGGACATTGCGATGGCTTTGCGAATCCCCTTCCCCCCCGCGCACCCATCGCAATACCCTAAACGTCCCGTCACCTTGATGCCCATTTGACGAGCAGTATCACGTAAGACGGCATCGTGGGCATGGCCAAGAGAACTGTGCAGGTCATTGACGTCGATCCATCTCTGCCCACCAGGCCTCAGCACTGCAGCAGCAAGGGCGGGGGGTTTCTGGTGCCGCGCTACACGAGTGGCCTCGACGTAGTTGCCGAACTTCTCCTTGCGGAAAAACACGCGTCCGTTCAGCATGTGTGCCCCCTGGTTGTCAAGGGTGATTACGTGCTCCTCTTGGATCACGTTGAATGAGCACAGGTCGAAAGGGACCCCAGGCACATACGCCACATTCCTTAGAGTCACTGCTACGTCCTCAGCGCAGTGCATCACTAGATCAACACAACCGAAAAACTCTACCTCCATTCTCTTCCCATCACCTATGATCAAAAACTTCTCGTCGGAGGTAGGGGGTCTCTTGTTCTAAAATAATGCACAATTACCAGTGCAGTGGATTGAAGCGGTGCTTATCTCCAATCAGGATCTTACTCCCAGCCCTTGTTGGCCTCACAAGACCATCACCAACAGAAAGAGCATGCTACTTGCCTAAAGACGTCAAATGCGCCACGAAGAGGGTGGGCCACTTGACCTGCTGCTCGCTGCTGGACGTCGCTTGGCTTTCTATAGTCGAGGAAAGCGGTCCGCCCTCGTAAGCTCCCCCGGCTCCTCCACTTCCCGGCTCTGGTTGACCTTGCACTCCGCCGCCCATTCCGCCCCCGTCCCAGTATGATGCGCCTCCGCCCACACCGCCCCCGCCCCATTTTGGTTCGCCGCCGCCCACACCGCCCCCGCCCCATTGTGGTTCGCCGCCGCCCACCGGGCCCACCAGCAACCCAGTTCGATTCGCCGCCGGCTCGCGACACCGCGCCCCCCCCCAGTTCGATTCGTGCCGTCCGCCCACAGCCGAGCACCGGTCCCTCAGTTGCGATTCCGCCCCGCGCCCAACTGATCGATCGAAAATTATCTGGTAGGAACACATGGGTTATGAACTGATGTCCGGATAACCCGAGTGAGTTGTTGAATGACCCGACTGTAGTTCTGGTAGACTTGAAGACCGCGCCCGCCCCAGTTCTCGATTCGCCACCGCCCACCACCCGAGCCCCGCCAGTGTCGTCAGCCGCCCGCCACAAGACCGCCAGAGCCTCGCCACAAGATCGACAGATTAGATATTCCCGCCCACACCACGCCGGCCCAATTGATGATAATTTATGAACGGCACCGCGGCTCCGCTCACACCGCCCCCGTCCAATTCGTCGCCGTGAATTACGAAGCCAGTTTGTTGCTGAGGCCAAGCTCCCGGTGGTGGTGGGGCACTGCTGCAGTGCTCCTGAGGGGCCGGAAGGCCATAAGAAGGGGCCGCGACAATGTTTGCATGCATACGGGTGGGCGGGGCAGTACGACACTGCCTGGCCATGTGACCGTAGGCTCCACAAGTACCGCACGTCCCTGCGAAAGCATTCGGTGCCGTGCAAATCGCGGACTTGTGTCCGAGGGCACCACACCGATCGCACTTGTACACTTCCCCCATGGACGCTCCTGGAGGCGGAGGGGACTCCGGCTGATACCACCCACTTCCGGTGTTGCCAACCCAACCAGTGCCCCCCGGCCTCTGCTGTTGCTGGCGGTGCTGCTGCTGCGGCTGGGGTGGGTGCTGCTGCTGTTGCCCACCCCCCAACTGTCGCTGCTGCTGCTGCTGCTGCTGCTGCGGCGGCTGCGCTTTGCCACCGTAGTGCCGCTGCTGCTGCTGCTGCTGTGGCCCGGCGCCTCCATACTGGCGCTGCTGCTGCTGCTGCTGCTGCTGCTGCTGTTGTCCATACGACCGCTGCTGCTGCTGCTGTGGCCCGCCTCCATACGGCCGCTGCTGCTGCTGCTGCTGTGGCCCTGCACCTCCATACTGCCGCTGCTGCTGCTGTTGCTGTGGCCCTGCACCTCCATACTGCCGCTGCTGCTGCTGTTGCTGTGGCCCTGCACCTCCATACTGCCGCTGCTGCTGCTGCTGTGGCCCGGTGCCTCCATACTGCCGCTGCTGCTGCTGCTGCTGCTGCCCGGTGCCTCCAAATCTGCTCTGGAAACCCCCACCAACGGCGAGGGCGTGGGGATCCACCAACGGCGCTGCAGCCATCGGCACGACCGCCGCTAACTTCCGCTCCTCCAACTCCTTCGTCTTGCGGTTAGCGTGGGAGGTGCGGACGATTGCCTCCATCTCCGATCGCGTGATACCGGGCCGAAGTAGACTAGTGCGCTGCTCCACGTCGTAAAACTCGGACGGAAGACGACGGGTGAGTATGCGAGTAACCTCGCGGTCCGACTTATTGATACCCAATGCGGACAGCACATTGAGCTTCCCCTCGACACGGGCGAAGAACATCTTGGGGTCCTCGTCCCCCTGCATTTCGATGTTCTCGAACTCTTTTTCCAGATGATCCCTCTCGGCATCACCCTGCGGCTGATACCAAGCCATCACCGCCCTCCATGCTCCCTCCACCGACCCAGCGGCATGCATACGTTCCTCAACAGGCTGTCCTTGCATAGCTTCCGTGAGAAACTCCCACGCCTTCTCGCATTTCTCGACTGTTTGCTGCCCATGACGATATATGGACCGGTTTCGCTCCTCCATTTCTCCAAAACCTCCGGCTATCCGAATGGGGTCGCTCGTGGGCTCAAGCGCCCCAATCAGACCCCGCGCCGACAAATAGGTTTGGAACCTGTCTGACCACAGGTGCAGCTGGCTTCGCCCATCAAACTTGGGTACCCGCATGCTATTTTGCGAGGACAAGATGAGCGCCGGGGGGGTTTGGTGACGGTAGCCTGGCTCCGGCACAGGCTGCCCAACACCTGCCTGCTGTGCGGGCAGCCCGCTCCGCCCAGCGGTACCCCCCTGAGCCGCTGCCTCGGCGAATATCCTTAACGCTCTCTCCGCCGACAACGCCGCGTCTCGCTCAGCCAACGTAGCGTCCCGCTCAGCGAACGTTGCCGTCAACGTGACGTCTCGCTCAGCCAACGTTGCCGCCAGCGTCGCGTCTCGCCCGGCCAAATTAAGCGACACTTCCGCAAGCTGCTGTCGAAGCAGCTCGGCCTCCTCTGCCATAACAACAACCCTTCAGCAAGCCCCGGGCCCGGAAACACACGATAATCGTGTTTGTGAACGCTTGCTGTCAAACGTGTTCTCTGCAACCACGTGGTGTGCCGCTATGGCGTAGGCGAGGAGGCACCTGATATTATACACGGAGCCCACCTGGTCGTGGCAGACTCTCGAACACACACCCACACAAAAGGAGCACAGTACCTGTCGTCAAAGGCTCCACAGACATAAACCACACAGAAGTGAGCCGTACCTTTCCGTCACGCTCCACTCTCACATATATACGGACAGTATCTTCGTATCAAGGTCCGGGTCGTATCTTAGCATCAGCGACTGATCCCGTAGGACCAGCTTCATCCCTCCAGGCACGAGGCATATAAAATAATGCCCCGACACATAATACAAAACCCCACAATATATGAAACCCCCAACTATATCCGCCGACCGTACCAAACTACCGCATACCACGAACAAGTACTTCTCTCAGAGTTGATGCGACAGACCCTAAAAATGAAATGGGATGAAATGGGATGAAATGGGATGAAATGGAGTGAAATGGAATAAAATGGAATGAAATGGAATACAAAACAACGTAAACATAGCAAAACTAAGAACGACAGGAAATGGCAGGCAACCGGAGCACACCAACAGCACCTTTCAGGCTGCCGAGGCAGGTTTATACCCGTAGTACAGACAGGTTCCACCAGCTAGTCGGCCTGGTACCGTGCTACGTATCCTTCCCACTTTTGTCCGCCGGGGATTCCCTACGACCCCCCCCCTCGTCTCCATTCCTATGGGCGTCACCCATACAACCGATGCGTGGCGCTTCCTACTCAATACCGTTTATTTTTCGTTCCACACACGAACGTCAGGGAAAGAGACGAGGAGATACCCAAAACAAACTGAATAGCATACGTACGTAGCTAAGCAATAACAGAAAACACCCTGAATACGGAAGGACAGCAAAACAAAGGCAGATGGCAAGAAGTAAAAGTGATCATGGCAAAATAAATAAATATACCTATAACATAAAAAAATAAAAAATGCGAGGGGCTATAGCATCGCTGTCGTGCCCTCCTGGGGAAGCTGCGACAGGCAATACACCAAGCAAATGAAAACAAAAGAAATACCACCAGAAAAAAACAAGGAAAGTACGGAGCTCGGTCATCCACCAAGCCCGGTACGAGCACTTCCTTCTTTAGCACAGGGATAAGAACGAGAGTATAAAAACAATGAGACTAAAAAGAAAGGAAAGACACAACACGGCCACGTTCGAAGCAGCTACAGAGGTGAGCGATACGGTTAGTCTAGATGGGACTTACTAGTCGGCCTGGTACCTTGCCACCCAGGCGGCTGTCTTCTTCTTGCTCTCATCAACCGCGGTTTACTTACGACTTTTACCCCCCCTTCGCATTCCCTTGTGCATCACCCGCAACGGTGGGTGGTGCTGTCTACTCAATTCCGCCATGTCCTTGTGCCACTGGACCATGATATTGAAATATGGATGTTGGGATCCATATCTATGTTGACGTGCAGTCACTTCGTACAAGTATACTGAGCATCGTAGTTAGTTCTAGATGCGCATAAGTATCATATGCGGAGAAATAGGAGTTTGCTCTTTCCACGCATTAAAATCAACTTACTTGCATAAGTTGATCCTAGTACAGGGTATTTCCACGCATTATCATCAACTTACTTGCAGCAGTTGATCGTAGTACAGGGTAACCAGTTTACCAGAAGAGAGTTACAAAGAACGTTACAATGACGTATCATGGAACGTTGTAAGGAACAGGATTGGCTGCCGTAAGATACATCTGCCCGTAGCTTGGGCATTGTTCCGTGATCCGTGATCCGTGATGAGGTGGAGGCACCCCCAACCTCGATCACTCTTCTTCTCTTCTTCTTTTCCTCCTTTGGCCAAATAAGCGCCTTTTCAAACAATTTATTTTCTTCTTCACAAGTGTTCTTCACAGACACTTCGGTGCCACCTCTGCCATCTCTCTCCAGAAAGACAGAGCCTCGACACGCATCATTCGTTCAGGCTATGAGCCTCGCACCTAGGATCTACACATCGATTGGCACCAAGCAACCAGCAGCGGCGCGCTGCTGAGTTCGTCTAGTTCTTCCAAGAAGAATTTCGAGAGAAGAATCGTCACTTTCACAAGTGCGGAGGAATTGTTTCCAAACGTAACAATCAAGCCTCGACAGCAACATCAGCATCATCAGCAGCATCACCATGGGAGAGTCAACCAAAGCAGCTGATGCGGTGGACAAGCTCGTCAGAGCGGTCAGAGGCAAGTTCACGGGACTCAAGTATGACGTATGCAAACACACGGCCCAGTCCGTCATGAGCATGCGTCATTCTGAGGTTTCTGACATTCTAGAAGGGCGTCCTTGCCCTGAGCCCATACATATTCGTCCTCGCCCATCTTCGATGGCGAGCAGACCTACGCGTGCTGTGACACGAAGCCGGGTCGTCGACAAAACGGCTTCTCAGCCTACCACGGGGAGATCAGCTCGTGTCGGTTCATCGTCTACTACACAGCATGGCACGGGGGAAACACCTGCAGCCGATATGGAGCCATCATCTCCACGTACTTCAACTGCACAAGGAGCCGACATCCAGCCGGTAACAGCAACAGCAGAATCATCTTCGTTTCCAGTCTCGGCATCAGTTCTATGGTCTACGGATGACAACATTTCCAACATCGACGACATCCAAACCTGGCACCGTGACAACCGCCTACTATACGACTTCTTGTTCCTGACCACTTCGGGAGCAGCGGCGAGTTTTCTTCTCAAATTCAAGCCAAAGCAAGGTGAACTCGCGAACGGAAAGGCTGCTTAGGATGGTTTGGTCAGTAAATACCGGAATTCCACTCGTCAACGTAGGCGCATTCTTAAACTTCAACTCACGAAAATGGTTATGTCACAAGGGCAAGACCCTGATACATTTATCAACGAATTAAACCATTTGAGAGACGAGCTGGTGCACATGGGAGAGGTGTTCAACGACGACAGTATACTGGATATAGTACTAGAAGGACTAACGGACGAGTATATACAAATCAAGTACAGCGAGGAAGCCGACAATGACTTCTCTCTTGATCAAGCAGTGGTTACCATGCGTAACATGTATGCTAATCGAGTCATGCGCAACGGCCCTTCACCTAAAACGAAGGGGCGAGACTCTGTCATGATCACTACAACAACTTCATCAGCAGTAGTGACCTGCTCACACTGCAAAAAGACAGGACATCGTTTTCAAAATTGTTATGCAGGCAAGAAATCGATGGGGAAATCATCTTCCACTGCACGCAAGAACTCTTGGTGTAGCCTGCATCGCACCGATCAACACGACAATAGCGAGTGCCTTGTGCAAATGCGGGAGCGGGGAAACGGTAATAACCGCAACCCTCGCCCCGGTCAACACAGTGGCCAGCGCAATATTAATGACGACGCTCACGCCAACACAGCCATCACGCCAAGTGCAACAACGCAAGTAAAAGCCTTCAGCCCTGCTACATGTGCTCCATCTGCAACTACTGCTGCAGCAACTACAGCTATGTCTACATCCATCACGACTCCTTCCTCTACACCTCCTGAAGGCATCGGCTACTCTTTCGTCGCAGCACCTTCCATCTACAGCCCTGCTACGCCCATCAACTTCAGTATGACCGCGGACAGTGGTGCTTCCAACCACTTCATCGACAACCAGTTTTTCCAAGGTATCGAACCGAAAAATCTTGACTACGTACACCTAGACCCACCGGTGACAATCAACGTCGCCGGAAATCATCGCCTTTCTGGTATTGGCGAAGGGGTCTTGGTCGTAATAGTACTGGATCAACTAGGCTCCAAGCACTCCGTGCGGCTTCCTGTCACGATCGTACCCGGACTGGGGCGTCACCTATTTTCGGGGGGAACAACAGCAGCCAAGGGGGTCAGCATGATCATCGTGAAGCATTCGTATCTGGATCTAGGCGACTTTAAGGTTCCACTTCGCAAAGACGACTACTGTTCTACTCTGGATCATCTCGACCTCACGACAGCAGCAGAAAGCCAGGCATCAGAGACAGCTTTTCCGACAGTTTCAGGCGACACTCTTCAGGCCGAGACCGTTCTGGTTGCTCAAGCATCTACTACGGCTTTCTCAGCTACGGTCGGGGCTAACATCTGGCATAAGAGGCTGGGACATCCCAACGGGCAAGTGATGACTAAGGTGAAACATATCGCAGAGAGTGGGGTTAATTTTTCAGACTCTTTCTCGGCGTGCGACACGTGCAAAATCAACTAAAGCCCTCAAAACAACAACCCCAAGACATCGCGGCCTGATCCTTCCAGTGAACGTCTCAAGCTCGTAAGCACGGACCCACTAGGGCCAGTCAAACCCAAAGCTATTGGGGGTTACAACTACATGACGAAATACACGGACCATCACACCAGGCTGAAGACCGTCTACTTCATCGACAAGAAAAGCGACACGTTGCACACTCTTTGCAAGTACATGTACCAGGCCAGACGAGAACGGAAAAGAAACGTATGGCCTGCGTCATGAGAAAACATGGGCTCGTGGACAAGCGGGAGTACAGGTCCATCAAGAGCTTCCTGGAATCTCTGAAGCACCTCCCTCAGCGCGACGACCTCTTGTTCTACATGGATAGTCGTGTTTTCAGCTTTTTAGTCAAAGGTTGGATATTAGATTCAACGTCTGAAACTTTTGACTTTCTTGGTGTCCAACGCATTTTCAACGAAATAACTGACAAGCTTGGAGGCCTCTCATACATGAGTGCTCGTCATAGAGTGGGCAAATATGGGAGGGACTTGCTTGGTTAATGTTAAGGTTCGTGTAGTACTGGGGGGTTTTCGAGTCCGTACTCAGAAGTCTCTTCAATGAACCATTGTTGATTGCTGGACGATTGCGCGTTATTAAGTACACAGGTGGCTAAAATACACCCACTTCTAATTTGTTTCTACAAGTACACGTACTATCTATGTTCGTAGCTCTTTTACTGAAGCATTCAGTTATAGGGGCGCGTTCTACGTGAGTCATCTATACGTCTACCGTTCTATTTTGTAAGTTATGACTCGATGGTCATGAGTACGCCACGAGTAGCTTTTGTGTCATGAGTACAACCATACTGCCGCTGCCATCGCGCAGGCCTGAATATGTAGTGAACTTTTGTCTTTTCTGCTTTTCACAATACCACCGTTCGTACACGGGCTCGAATGTGTTATTATAATTTTGTACGTAGACTTTGTCTGCTATTGACTTTGGCAACATGGGGGCGTATTGAAATATGGACGTTGGGATCTATATCTATGTTGACGTGCAGTCACTTCGTACAAGTATACTGAGCATCGTAGTTAGTTCTAGATGCGGATAAATATCATATGCGGAGAAATAGAAGTTTGTTCTTTCCACGCATTAAAATCAACTTACTTGCATAAGTTGATCCTAGTACAGGGTATTTCCACGCATTATCATCAACTTACCTGCATCAGTTGATCGTAGTACAGGGTAACCAGTTTACCATAAGAGAGTTACAGAGAACGTTACAATGACGTATCATGGAACGTTGTAAGGAACAGGATTGGCTGCCGTAAGATACATCTGCCCGTAGCTTGTGCATTGTTCCGTGATCCGTGATCCGTGATGAGGTGGAGGCACCCCCCACCTCGATCACTCTTCTTCTCTTCTTTTCCTCCTTTGGCCAAATAAGCGCCTTTTCAAACCATTTATTTTCTTCCTCACAAGTGTTCTTCACAGACACTTTGGTGCCACCTCTGCCATCTCTCTCCAGAGAGACAGAGCCTCGACACGCATCATTATTTCACATGAACCCTTCAGCTGCTTCGAGGACCCCCCTTTACCACTTGCCAACCGTATTTGCTTCAACGGTCCACACTGCGGTTTCTACTCAAAATACCAACGGGGACTCTGCCGTGGACCCCTCGATGGCTCGAAACACCTTGAGGTCTTCAACAAGGCATTTCTACCAAGTCTTTGGTGGTCCGCCCGGCCTGCGTCCCTCCCCACCCGTCATTGTCCCGAGCATCACCCGGACGGGGTAGTTGCCTCTCGTGTTGCCGTGCCACGGCCCCTGCGAAGAACAGTCGCCGTTTACGGATCGTCTCTTCGACGATCTCGCATCGTGTCTGCTTGAGAGCCTTCGCGTACGAAAGAGTATAGTCGCCGCGCTGCCGACGCTGGAAGCCAATGACACGCAGGAGAAATTGGTGGTGTACCGATCGGAGCCTGGCGAAGTGTTGTGGGGCCACTTCATGGCGTACAACTCCGGTCCAAACCGTTTGAAGCATGCCCGCTTGAGACAGATCCGACGTTCGATTTCGAGTGAGAGATCAGCGTCTTCGTGGATAATATCGCCGATGTATACAAACTGTCTAGTCTGTCTATGCCTCTGACCAGCTGCTTCGAAAACGAGCGGCAGAGAAGGGGGTGGCTGGTCCCGTGTTCGCAAAATCGTCGTTTCCATCTTCTATTCCCAAACCGTGAGGCCTGCTGCTTCGAAGACAGTCACGATGACTGTCATCACTTTAGTGAGTCCCTCCGTTGACTTTGAGAAAATTCCTGCATCATCAGCGTACAGCATACCCCATACTGCCCTTCGCACGCATGTCAATGGCACCTCTTTTCCGACCACTCCGTCCTCCTCGAGGTGAACCAAATTCCTCAGGTAGTAGTGGTGACTGACTGTCTCAGCTCCTGCAGGTACCACGCCATCGATTTTGTCTTCGTGTCCGTCCATTATTGGTGCGCGAATTATGGCTGGCGGTTGTGTTGTTGTGACGAGTAAAAGGGTGGTCGTGGTCGGTGGTGAAATAAGTTTGAGTAGTACAGAGCAGGGCATTAATTAGGTGTTGCGCCAGGTTGCGCGGGCGCAACATTTGGATCAAAATTACCGTTTTGTGCAACAGTCTCCGCGAGTCTGGTTGCGCGCAGCGCAACACGCGATTTTGAGCGCACAACATTTTTCGCCGCAGGCGTAACTTTTTGTTAAGGGTTTATCTCTCGTCGGAGGCGATCAACATTTGTGGAGGTGCTTTTTGTGAAGTCGTGGTGAGCAATCTCTCAATAAAATAATGTTTTATATATACTTCGCCGTAGGCGTTTTTTTCTAGAGCACCTTTTTTTGTTCAATTGGCCGGAATTGAACATATTTTAGCCCCCTTGTCCTATTTGCCATCATGGACGAAACTAACAATTAGGCACCTTGTTTTGCTATTCGCCGTAGGTGCTTGTTCTTATTTAGTAACTTTGTTTTATTCGCCGTACGTAGTCAAAAACATATTAAAAGGCTTGTTACGTGGTATTGATGCGAATTAATACATACGGTGAGCGACTCGAACGGATCCCGCCTGGAGGTGACGTGTCATATAGAGAATCCTACCTTTCTTTCAACGCACGCGTCTTTTTGCCACTAGTTCTGTTGTTACTGGTCGGTGTGTTCTTGAGAACTTTTACCCACCATTGTGGCTGACGATGATCTTGGGTGATGATCTTCTTCACGTGATGTTATTTGATTATCATCTTGACATGATCTTTGGTGATGAATCTTGACATGGTCTTTGGTGATCATCTTGACATGATAGTTGGTGATCATCTTCACATGATGTCATAGGGTCTGTTGTTCCTGGTGGTTTGTTTTTCGGAATTTTTGTCCACCGCCGCCGCGGCTGCCGATGATCGTCTTTACATGATATTTAATGATTAACATCTTGGCATGTTGATGTAATTGTATGTTTTGGCAATAAAGGCGACTCGGATGATGTCACCGTTGTTTTGTTATCTCCACTCTCCACCCAGCTTTATCGGCTTTTAATCGAGCGCGCATAGCCAACGAGTGATTGGTCATCGGTACGCAGAATATTCCCGGAAGAATGAGAGAATGTGAGTTTTGTACGTACGTAAGAAGTCTAGCCAATCAGATTAATGCAGCGATACATCGTAGTATGAATCGTAGCCCTCGGTACACACCTGGCTCATTGCGTAGTTGTGACCAGCGCGTGATAGCGCAGTGCAGCAGAGTCAGAGCTACAAGTCCAAGTTGTGTTATAGACTAGTTTTGAGTTCGAGCATTGCGCGGGCGAGTGTGCCATGAGGTTTGAGTGCTTGCTGGCTTGAGGAACTCGCGAGGCGATATATTTGCGTATCATATGATATTCGTACGTATCTACGGCCAGCTTTTTGTTTCTCGATCTCTGGTGTTCATGCGCATTTTGGCGATGACCCGATGGCTCGAGTCACGTGCGAGCCAGGGCATCGAACGAAGGTAGACAGGCCATAATATCCATGACCCTAACACCCAGAGGGGTCTTCGAGCTTGACAGCTTGACCGCATGTGTTGGAAACGACGTCGCTCAACAGCCAGCTACTCCCGTTGATTTGTTTTTTCGGTGTCCGGGAAAATCATCATACCGGTATTATTTGTCTTTTTTCAGGATAGTTTTGTTTTTCCCCACTTTCGTTTCTCTTTGTATCTGGGCTGCTGGCGACTGTATGTTGTGCCGGTCATAACCGGTGCAACTTGTGTGAGTTATTTGCGAGCGATCGTCGTACGTCGCCGGCTGTCGGTCGTCGTTCTGCCTCTTTTAATGTTTCGCAAATTCGAGGTATCCACCGAGTGGCGCTCACAATCAATATCGAGGACATTCGTAAATCGGGTAAACTCCCATATTGTGTTGGAGGCTGGCGGCAAGAGTTCGATGTCGCCAGTTGGGTTGGGAGTTGACTCGAGTATACGGATGTTAGCGTGGGGTTGCTGTTGGAGCAGCCCCGGGGGTCTTCCCCTCTCCACTCCCCTTCTCCGGGCGGGGGGGTAGCGCATTAATATAGTACAACTTCGAAAGCAAAGTGCAAAGCAGAATATTCTCGGAAGAATGAGAGAATGTGAGTTTTGTACGTACGTAAGAAGTCTAGCCAATCAGATTAATGCAGCGATACATCGTAGTATGAATCGTAGCCCTCGGTACACACCTGGCTCATTGCGTAGTTGTGACCAGCACGTGATAGCGCAGTGCAGCAGAGTCAGAGTTACAGGTCTAAGGTGTGTTATAGACTAGTTTTGAGTTCTCACCCACCCACCCGTGCTTTTGAGGGAGTCAGTGGAGGGATTTAAATGGTCGCAGTACACGTTGCGTGTTTGTTGCTGTTTGTTAGACGTCCAACCCGTGGTTTGTTTTCGCTACATGTTGCGACCGGGTGTCGTAGATTGCGCAAGCTGCGGCGGGGGCTAGCCGCAGTGGTGTTTGTTTGATGCAAGGGGTTTTGCTTTTATGTATCGTAATACATGCGTTATCCCTTTGTGGGAGGAGGAGGCGTTTGAGGCACGTCCAGATATGAAGTATGCTAATAAGTAAACGAATGTACCTGGTATGGTGTTGCATCGGCTCGGATTTTGCGCGCAATCTGAAAGTTTTTGGAGAGAGGGAGTTATTATCCGTATAGTCTAGACATTTAAGTACATTTTGTTTAAATGTACGTATTCTATTTGTGATGCATATTATTACGTGTGCACGTCTGTATGCAAGTGGCTAGTTAGGTCATGAGGTTATTTCCTTGTATGTCTTTTTCGAGTTGTCAATTTTTTGTGGCCGGCTGGCGGCAAGAGTTCGATGTCGCCAGTTGGGTTGGGAGTTGACTCGAGTATACGGATGTTAGCGTGGGGTTGCTGTTGGAGCAGCCCCGGGGGTCTTCCCCTCTCCACCCCCCTTCTCCGGGCGGGGGGGTAGCGCATTAATATAATACAACTTCGAAAGCAAAGTGCAAATCAATATTTAGGCTAAACATGCGATGGTTATAGTGGATGGGGGTAGATGAAATTAAATAATTAAACTACTTAGTAGTGGGGGATTAATTAACTTAGCCGAAAAAGGGAGAATATACTTTGAGCTTGTGGGGATTAATTAATTTAGCGAAAGAGGGAGAAGAATATGGAGGCGATTAAAAATAAATATTAGGTGGAGTCATTGGTGGAGTCGGAAAATAATACCGCTGTGGCCGAAAATATAAGTAACGTAATTTAATCATATTATATACGGCAACGTTCCTCATATTTGCGTCCATATCAATATATTTGATATTTATTTGGTATGCAGGTGTTTCACATGAAACATACGTACTTCAGTGTCGAAGCTGACATTACCACTCTGGGCGGGAATATAAGGACCTTTAGATATTCACACGCAAAACAAATATGATCCTTATATTCCCGTCTAGAAAAATATATTCCCACGATCAAGTGGTATATTTGACAAGCCAGATAAAACACCCACAAAACCAATTACAGAGTAGAATGGTATCGCTCACTCACTGCTGCTGTAGAACGCAACACTTCGTTGAATATCCAAGCGGGTCCCATCGACACCGGGGAGATGACGATGTGCTCATCAACAATTCCAATGAGAGGTTCGCATATCATCGATTTTGTTGAGCGTGCGCCTGGAAACACGTCCCGGGAACCCACCCGAGCGTATGATATATCTCGCTAGTCATGGGGTGACATGCAGCTGAAAGTCAAAACGATACAGAAGTCCGCCGAAGATCTTGCCGGACTGGCGAATGAATGACGTCGTCGTCGTACTCGTTCTCGACCAAGATGAGATCAGGGGCATGTTGTAGAACATCTAACGTTATGTCAGTTTTGTTGTGCTGATGTTTGAGGTTGTAGCGAGCTGTGGTGGATGACCGAAAAAAGGAGTGGTGGGCTCTGGCAAGAAAGGGTGATCAGAAGAAGGGGAAGCCTAGACTGAGAAAGGAAAGAAGTCCAGGCGGCATGCTTTTCAACCGCGTGCGCCAGGTAATATCGTGATCAATGTCACGACACCATCGACAGCTTGCAGCGTGCATGTATGTAGGTATCGACCTGGCCAATCACATAGTGCGATGCATGTACTCGAAGCGCAAAATAATCGGCAACCTCCGTACAGTAGATCCATGCATTCAAACACACCCTCAGCCCTGAAAATCTGACCAGAAACACAAGACAGTTGCCATGCCTACGGATCCGAGGCAAGCAACCTGGCAAATAGCGCAAGAAAAAGGTGGGATTCATACCACCAAATAGAGTGTTGACGACACAATACAGCTACTACTGCTGTAGCTGCAGTAGTTCGTAGTCGAAATGCCACGATGTAAAAGAGTATCGCTTTGTTGTACTCCTATTAATAACAATGCGGGGTAAATACGACCAACAATAGTGGAGGTGGGTAGCTGGGTACACATTGTAAAGGAAGATTTGTCTGGGAATATTACTTGGGTCTGTCATATTTACTTGCAAACACCCGTACTGCGACTATAACAAATGGGCGAAAACGCAAAGCTTGAGGTGGTGGGGGTGGTATCGGGGATACAGCTCCGCGGTCTATGGTGCCCAGCTCCACGAAACCCAGCTCCGCGGTCTACGGTGCCCAGCTCCGTAAATATGGTGCTGGTTCGATTCCAGGGTAGTTGCGACGACCCTGTTTTTTTCAATATGCGATTGTAGAATATTCGACGAATGTTGACCGTTCACGTGTCGCGCTTCACGCTCACGGTCTGCGGCGCTCCCTACGTAGGGCTAATTATATTTCTGCACCTTGTGGATGGGAGCAGGGTGCCAAGTGGAATCATATCCGGGTGGGATCAGGTTCGGGTGGGATCAGGAGAGTAAGAGTCAACCAAGGCCTAGTTTGTTTCCCCCCATTTTTATCTGGAGTATTCCCAGAAAAATATTCCACTACAACGTGGAGACTATACTGGAATAATATCTTGTCAATGTCGCAACCCGACCGACAGTAAAAATCCGCCAGCAAATACGCGCACGGTTTATTTGCAACCATAAACTCATAGTTTCCCTGCGGAAATAAAATTATGGTAATATTACGACACCCGGCCCCCGTTTGGTAAATTCACTTAAGCTTATTATACAACGCCATTGTTTTTTATTAATTCTAATTGATTAATCCATACTAATTCAAGTCATTAATTAGATTTCACCTTCGAAGGACACGATATCTCGAGCACATTATATATATATCATATTTTTTTCCGCCGCCGGCGGTCCTCCGGGGGCCGTCCGGGGCGTGTTGCACTGCGCACAACAGACGCCGAACCACTA